>BROJ01000155.1:0-59318 GCA_026008555.1 Fistulifera pelliculosa | reverse complement strand
TCTACGTCGATGATTTTCAACTGATAGCATAACATTGACTAGGTTCTCTCGCACATTAAAATAGATTAGACACGGGCTTTTCTCTATTTTCAAAACAAAAGACTCCCGTCGCTAGTGCTCAATCGAGGTGATAAGTAAACTACATTGCTGTCTTTTCGTCCCTCTGGCAGGTAGCAGCTCTGTTTTATTTTCACCGAGCTTAAGAGCTAGACGGAGTAGCAAACAGGCACATTTGGCATCTCTAGAATAAAATGGAAACAAGAAGATATTACGACGGTATATCGTAGTATCCATATCTAGCAAAAGTTGTTAAGAATTAACCGTTTCTGTGAGCTCGTCAGAGGTTTGGGGAATGTCACGGTTTTGACAAGAAAGAAGGGCATTCCGAAAGAAAGTGTGTGTGTTCGAAAGGTAGCTTGACTTTTCATTCACTTAATCGAGAAAAGCACCGTAACCAGTTTGTTCAATTTCTTTGCCTCTTTCGTCGCTTCGATGACCGTATTACTTTCATGGAAAGCAAAGCTGATTAGCTGGTCTGTCAAACTCAACAAATACGAGTTGCAAATCTTGCTGGCCACATCCAGCGACAAGTCATCGTTTTGTGGCATCGCAATCACATCTTCGACTTCCTTGAGCAACTCTTGCGATTCTTTTGTTTGCCGATTCATCGATTGGGGATGACCACGGTCAGCAGATCAGGCCGTTCCGCTCGTAATGCTCCTTTGATTGTTGCAGCATTTGTTCCCCAGCACCTGATGTATAGACATGGTTGCCGGACAGAACCAGTGCATAGGCCCTGGTAACAAAAAAAACATGTGAGCTACTTTGAGAACAGCAACACGACAAGGCGAGAATTTCTTGGGTAATCACTTACAGTAATTCAATAATCTGCTGGTGCAGGTAGCTGCAATGGCGTGTTCTAAAATGCAGTATTTTTGAGGCCCTTGCTGCTGAATTGCAGCTAATTCGGCCAGAATCGACGTCACGCTACGTTCCTTCTCTTTCAATTTGATTTGTGGGTCTCCCACGTCAATTTCACTGCCGCGCAAATCTTCGTACGGATCGTAGCCACCCAGGCCTCCTCCTTTCTTCGGTTTTTGATCCGGAAGTCCTCGTGCCGATTCGATCATTTCCGTATCTGAAGGGTCGCTATTGCAAGATTCGGGCGTATTGGAATCTGTTACGGTCATCACGAGAGGTTTCCGAAGAGAATGAGAATTGTTCAACAGGCAATGCTGTTTCGAGGCAACAAGGGGCTCGAATTAGAAGCCCGACTAGGTAAAACTATAAAGCCGTCAATAGCCGCGGTGAACGAAACGAGAAAGCATGACAATCGCTTCACTCCGTTCCTCATGGTCCTCTGCTTAATCAGAATTCTTTTGAAATTAGTCGCTCGTTTCCGGAAGAATCTGTTCCCAACTAAAAGTAGTCGTGTCGGTTATTTGGCTTGTTTACTGCAATTAAAACGAGGGCACAACTGCTTCACAATAATTAACCCAAAACAAGCCTTGTGAAAGTGATTGACGCCACCCACGCGACGATTGCGATCCGATTTTGTTCGAATTGCGGGCGGCTGGGTCTTGCTTTCCTTTTCCCGATCTCGAGAATCGGAACTCCATACCAGGTACTGTACTCCATAAAGCCGCTGTACGGAATCAGTATAACAAATACTGTGCCAAAGCAGAATGCAACACGCGGCGGACGGCGCACGGACCTAAAGCATTATTCTATGTCGTTTCGGTCACATTCCTCCTCTGGCTCGCCTAGACGAGGTTGCGTAAGGTATTAGTTGCTTGTTGTAAATGACGGGTAATGCGTCTCCTTTTCTACTGAAATCAGTATAGCGACGTGGACGTCGGTCCGGTTAACGATTCTCAACGCATGATGTCAGCATTTGTGCTAGGGACAAGATAGCTTTATGTTCTTCGCTAGCGGCGCCAGATCGAAAAAACGGATATTTATTCTTCTTTGAATACTACTTATTTATATGAGGCAATGTCGTCTGTTCTCAAGGTCATAATCCCGGCTCACCTCAAATCAAAGATGCAGCACTATGAAAAGGCTTTAGACACCTTCGTTTTTCTTCGAACCCGTCGAGTGATTTGTGCTTTGAAGATCCATGGCCTTCTCGCCATACAGCTCGAGCTGTAAATCACGAAACTCATCGTCCTTCAAAGCGTTCTTCTTCGAGCTCTCTTTCTTATTTTTCTTGGATTGTACAATCGCGCTGATGCCCATGACGGTCAGGAATAGCACAACACCGATTAGCGCAGACAAAATCATGTAGAGCATATTCTTCGCGTCGGAGCTAGGACAGTTCTCCATATCATCCCGTACACCCGGAATCATGCACCAAAAGTAAAACCTTGCAAACAAGTATCTTAATTCCTTCAAGACGGGGACCCCAGATCCGGGCGAGAAAGTCGTAGAAAAGAAGATCATGAATAAGAACGGCATACTCGATATGATCTCAACAGCCTGGAAGGAAGCTTTGTGTAGAGCCCAAAGCATATGAACGGAAACGTCATACTAGCGCTGTCCATCAACATGGCGACCCAGAATGACGAGCTCTCTAGACCATTAATCACAGCATTCGTGATTCCAAACTGCACGACCGAAACAATCAGAATCAAGAACATGGTCAAGGAAGCCTTGAGGAAACTGTTCATACCCTGGACGCGTGGAGCAAGGCTTCCGCTTCTTCACCCATAAAGTTACGCCAGTCAGCCAGCGACAATAAGTAAGGGTTCAAACTGAAGTAGGCAACAATACCACCGGCCACCAGAACAAGTGCAGCGTTTTCCTCGGCAGAGTCCCAAAAGGTAGCAAGAAAGAGCGTGAAGACGACAACGGTAAAGATTGCGACACCCAACAAGGCGCCGTTGTTAAAGATTTCCACGTCGAGGAAGAAACGAAGGTCGTTCCAAGAACCCTGGTAGTCGTAAGCATCGCCGATCGCCAGAGCGAGAATAGCTTTCTCACGACTGACACCTTCGATCTTATTAACTTGGATTTTCGTACGGTCGATCGCACTCACTGTGATGGTATTATCAGCCATCGTCTTCAGGGTGTCGACGTGATCATTTGTCACCAGGAGGATTTCGTGGTTCTCTCATTTCATTCAAACGCTTGACGATGAAAGGTACAAAGTCGTCCGTGACACCAGCGAACGGCTCGTCCAAAACAACCAGAAGGTTGTTCTGTGAAGCGATGCGCTGGGCCACCAATTCGAACAGCAGTAGTTTGCGTTGGCCCCGGAAAGACCAGCCGTGAATTCTCCGGCCATCGTACCTCCTACCTTGATCGTCTTGTCGACACCTTCACGCACATAGATGTCCCAATAAGGCAGACGCGTCGGATCGAAGTTTGGGATCTTTGAGACCGTTACATAGGGACGAATGTTGTGATACTGACGAATGTAGATGCACTTGTGCGACTTGTGCACATCGTTGAGAAAGGTTGTCTTGCCGCTGCCCGAACTTCCAACCACGACACTTAATGTCATCTTCTTGCTGCTTTAGCTTCAATTATCTTTTTTTACCTTAGCTTTATTGTTGATTCTTTGTTTTGAGTTCAAAGTTTTTATGAAAAGATGAAGTAAATGTTTTCCTCGATCGGCGTTTTCTGTCAGTTCCGAGTTCCGAGGGAGAACATCCGCCAGTTCCTGGAACTTCCCGGAATCGTACGACGTTTTCGGTTTTAGTATGGCATTCAATGTGGGCTGGTACCGGAACGATATCGCTCAGGAGTTCATCGCCTTGTGCGAGACGGCAACGACGAAGGAAGTCTACCATCGGCTCCCTAACGTTGGCGATGAAATTGCTAATAAACATGATTGCCACCTCGCAAAATTTGTTTAGCGCCTTCGTTAACGCACTAGCCTATGAGAACAGCTTGGGATGTTGATGTTTCGCGGTGGCATGTTGTTGACTCTTCAAGGTAACACATTCACTGACCCGCTCTAAAGCTGCTTCAATGGTATTCTCGTCGTCTTGCTGCAGTACCTTTAACAGTGTTTGGTGCTGTAGTGGACAAAGAGTCTGGCCCATTCCAATCGTTAAATCCATAGTAGCCCGAGTACATTCATCTTCCGATGCACACTTATTCAATGCGTTTCGTTGTTTCTGACACTTTTGAGAAGCTGTAGAAAAATCTTCCACCAGCTTTCGCGCTTCTTGCTCGCTGATCCAAGGAATCGTGCTGGTAGCAGATTGGCCCGACTTGGATTGCGCCACCGAAGCCTGAATGCTTTGCCAGACCTGTACCGACTCGCTCACTTGTGATTTCAGACCTCTGGTTGGGAGCATGGGCAATGGAACAAAAGAAGTCGACTGCGAGATATGTCGGGCCCAAGGCATGAATGCACAGCGATGCCATAATGGAACAATACCATCAAGGGCTGGACGAACATCGACCAACAAAGTTTGTGAAGACGACGGGACGGAGCTATTTGTATCCGACTCCTCAGATTCTGGTTCATTGTAGTAATAGTCCAGCACATAGCGCACTGTGGTACCATCGGGACGTAATACTACCCAATCGTGTCGATCAAACGGCAGAGGATGTCCCAGGAGGTAATGTTTGAACCACGCTTTGGGACTCAAATCGTAAGGTCTACCTTCGAACTTGAGTAGTTTGGTCTCTTTCGATACTGCATCCTCGTCTTTATCTTCGACTACAGCTTCCCATTGCAAGACCTTCTTCCACGACTTTTCATTCATGTCGTTGTGCAACGCAACCACCGTCTCCATCATTTCTTCTTCCTCGTTTTCGTCGCTCAATTTTCCTTTTCGTGCCAGAGCATTGTAAAACATTTGCGGGGATGGATACGTCCACGTTGTTCCTTCTTTCGCTCCTCCCTGATTATTAGTAGGAGCTTGTCAGTCACCAGAGGCGCAATAAATATTTGATAGAGATGAAACCGATTCGCACCCCTCGATGTTTGATTCGTTCATGACGTACCTTAAGAATCGAACTCGCAACGCGCTCTGTCGATATTGGCTTTGTCTGACCCGGCGCAGGTAATTGATTCGCTACTTTCGGCATATTATTCGTTGGATCAAGAGGTTGTGAATAAACATTGTACTCCTGGTGTTTGACAGGACAACCTGATGATGCATTTGTTTCGCTATTCTTTGTGTTCCTCGTGTTGCCTGTTCCGGTGAGATGGGACGACTTCCATTAGAGCCGTGGGAAAGTCTTTCCGAAATAAAGCTCCCCAATCATAACGGTAAGACCCGTCACTTGATCTCATAGGGCATTTGCTTTCCTCGGCGGGTGTATTGACTGCGTGGTCAGCATCGTCGACTGCTTTTGCTGCGTTGGGTGCTTTCATCTCATCTTCGTGTTTCGAAAATCCTGATCCCATTTTGTTAAAAATTGTTGTTTGTTTAGTAAAAGTTTGAAGGATTGAATGTAAATGAATCAAGGAGAATGAATTGATATCCATCAACAGATTTGGTTTCTGCGGTTTGCACTTATTTTTGCTTGGTCAGATTGTTCGTTCGTCGCATCGTTTGTCATTCATTCGTTTTCCGTGACATGACGTCACTATCGGCTGTCAAAAGGGAAACGTGTCAGAATAGTTGTCGGAGCGGGTCTGACAAAACTGTTCTTTGTCAAAAGTCAAAAAGCGTCATCGAGTTCCATTTCTGTCTTTTTCTCTCCGGGACAAAATCACGTGATAGCTGCGCTCCACCTCAACGGTAGCCAAACGACACTGCTGCTCGACGATTTGTTATTCTTTTTTTTTATTAAAAAAAATCTATTGAACTTCCTTCTGTGCATTTGTCCTTGGACACAATTCTCTTTTCCTCGTCGAACAATTTAGTTGTCTAAAATACGAGTTCATCTGCGCCCCTTCCTTGACGACGACCTACAACACAGACACAGACTATAACTTCTTGTGAAAGCAAAAGCTCTATTATCATATTATTTTATGGACACTTTCATCTCGAGTTGGTACCAAACCGACTCGTTTCAAGACGTTTGTGTCAACAATATCGCCATCATGGCGTTCCTTTTGCTTTTGGGATTGTACATGGGATTTTGCCCTATCACAACGCAAAGGGTATGGCCTGGTTTTCGCAATTTGTCATTTCACGGTCACAGCAGCGGGTCTCCATCTTGAGGAGTTCTACACTAAGTAGCGAAGATTGGTGGAAAGACTTGGCTCCGCCGTTTTCTTTGGTAGATGAGGGAGACGATAATCCGTATAATTCAAGTGCAACAGAAGAAGAGGAAGACGAAAGCGATTTTTCAGAAAGTAGTAGCGATCTGACTTCTCTTTTGGAACAGGGACCAACGGTCACGCATTTCTGCTTTCTTGTACATGGACATCGGGGGTATTCACGTGATTTGAGTTACCTACAACACAAAATGGAACGCGTGGCGAGACAAGTATCAAGGAAACAAAGGCGAGAACGCCTGAAACGAATGAGTAATATGACGGCAGAAGAGCGGCAAGCCGAGCTTGCCAACGAGTGTATAGCACATGAACTAGTTGTTCATTCGGTCGTTTGCAATGAGCGAAAACGGATGACGGCGTCGTGAACGGTGGAGAACGATTGGTCGAAGAAATGATTTCTACGATACGAGAAGAAATGAGCAAGAGGCGACCTTTTGTTTTGAACAATTCGACGAGCAATCTACAAAACGTGACAATATCAATGATAGGCAACAGCCTCGGGGCATTTATTCTCGCTATGCCATTGCCAAGTTGAGTGAAAGGTGTGATCCGAGCAATAGCACGTCATGCTTATTTGTTTTGGACGGCACGTATGCTTTGCATTTCAACGTGTTCTGCACAACAGCGACTCCTCATCTGGGTATTGCCGGTCATACATTCCTCCCAATTCCTCGTACAGCCGAGATTGGTGTTGCGCATGCCATGGGTGACACGGGCAGGGATCTTTTCGAGTGAACGACTTGCTGAAGCGCATGGCAACCACCAATGAATTCCTGCAGCCGCTCCGAGCGTTTCGGAAGCGTATTGCTTATGCAAATGCCTATGCTACCGACTTCCCGGTTCCTGTGAGAACGGCAGCTTTTCTCTCCGAATCGTCCTCCTACCCGCATCATTTCGTGCAAGAAGGTGATGATCAAGACAAAGTGGTGGTTGACGACAACGGACTTGTTATTGCAACCCTTCATACGCCTGCTCAGCATTTGACCGATAAAGACACCAATGGCTCGCTGATCAACGACGAGAACGACGATCTAGTTGAAATGTCACGAAATTTAGACTCCTTGGGTGGAAGAAGGTTTTCATTGATGTTCGGAACATGATACCGAGCATTCCACTGCCATCTGTCCCAAGGATATCGCTCCCCGCGGCTTTGCTTCGGAGAAATAGGACAGCCAGTAGTGGTGATGACATTGATGCATCTGGCACTTTGGAGCTTGACGGCAAGGAATTCGAATCTACAAGCAATGAACGCAGGAGCGACCCCGTCAATCTTTGAAGCAAAAGGAAAAGTGGTCTCATCTCGTGACCTTGCTGCTGCTCTGTCATCACATCCATTATTTGGAGATGAAATATTACGCTGGCCTAGAGGACACAATATGATTGTCGCCTTTAGTCGAGACCCGCTCAGCACTTACTTGAACAAGGCAGGACGGCCTGTGGTGAATTCGCTTGCCACGGAACTTGTTGATACAATTTTTGGATGGAATACTGAGATGACCGAACAGTGCAACAAAAAATAGTTAATAATTCATAGAGAAGACGTTCTAACGGCGAGGTTTTTTCAGACTTCCCTATTTATAGCCTTTCTTGGTTCATCTTCAATCGGATGGAAAACATGACACGCCAAGATTATTTTTTTAGTGCAAGCAATCCGACTTCAAAACTGCAAGTGCCGCAAGATTCCCAAGCTAGAGAACGGCATCGTCTGGACATGCTCGTTTCGTATTTTCACATCGAATCAACTCACCATTTCTTATCCGTATGGTTGTGAAACCTGGAACAAGGCGCGATTATTCATTCTTCCATTCTGGATTTACACTCCCCATAACTGGCTAGTGGGATTCAGTGGGAGTGCCCCTTCTTGTAATTGACACTTCCTGTAAGTGCCCACAAGAGGCGTCGCCACGAGTTCTTTTGTTGCTAAAGCGAACAAGCTCCGACCACGGATACGTTTTACATAGGCCGATCACAATATATAATTGCAACAGTTTCTACACGAACGACGCAAGACAGAACGGCTTGAACGCTTTGTCATCATGACTGAATACTTCCATCATTTCGAAACATATTTGGTCGATGCAAAGATCCATGTTTTGTTTGTAAGAAATAAACATAGTTGTCCACGACTTTAATCTGAACGCTCAGTTTGTTTTCTTTGGTGCCTCTACGATAGTTGAACGAATTCTCTAAAAGTGGTTGTTCTCAAAGATTATCGTATTCATGTCGGTACAATGCATCGCAAACTGAACGGTACCGGTAGCAGCTCCGGGCTACTGATTGTCTACTTTTATACCAACTCGAACGAAGAGGATTTTCAATGAATACAAACAGCACTAGTCGGTGCGCGATTCGATTGCTCAAATAATATCTAGGGCCATAATGTGTTCTAGTATAAGAAGCTGTTGTTTGCAAATGGTGTAGTTACAAAAATAGGAACCAAGTGCGGAAACGGACTTCTGCGAAAATGGCCATTGGCATGGCCTTGAAAATCTGCAGCAAAAAAAAGTTTTGCAGGTTCCATAGCCAACGAGGAAAACATCAATTTTACTATTTTAGGGTCGTTTGCATATTTGAAGTGTATACAAAACGTGTCTAAGTCAATACGTTTCATCCCTATAATATTCAGCTATAATTTCCCGCTTAGCGCAGTGTGGGAGAAATTATTTTTTGTGCATAATGAGGTAAGAAAACATGCATTGTTGGAAAGCTCCGAGACAACAAAAGTAAGCACATGTTGCAAATAACGTAGCGTTGAAGAGCCGGATGTGCCATGTTGAAGTGTAATGGAGTATAGTATTAGGGCGCTCAAATTACTACGAGCTTCAATAGTTAGTTGAATGGCTCCAGTGACAGAGTTAGAGTAGGTTAGATCGTCGGGTCGGGTTTTATTAAACTTTCCAGCAACCTTATTTGGTCGTCAATGGTACCTTTGAATAGATACAAAACTAGCTAGATTTCTTCGCTCGTTATGCAAGTAAGCGCAACGCATATTGGCGTTGAATTGCAGCGTCGCGAAAACAGGGTTTCAAGGCTCGCTTCAACGGAGATTAAACAAATCGATAGTTTTATTCAAGCATATATTCATTTTAAATTTGTTTAGCGCCGATGTGAACTCCACAAAGCTTCTAAGCGAGGAAGCAATGGAGAAAGTCATAGTTTCGAGCACCTTTCAAACGACGGTCCTGATCCCGAAGACGTGGAGACCCCGAAGTCAGTGGGAAAGATTTTCCGCGGCTCTGACTAGAAAACGCGCGAGTATCAAGACGCTGGCCATGGAGGATCGAAAATATGACACATAACTTGGTTTGAACGATTGGATCATTCTTCCCTTGGGAGTACATCTGCGGAAGGTTGGAATAGATAACTAGTATTAAGAAGACAGGAAGAGATGAGTGAATGTGGTCACTACTCCCAAGGTTCTGCAGGAATTAGGCAGTCAAAGACTTATTTAATGAGGACGTAAAGTACGTAGATCAATAACGTCATCATAATGTTGATGCCTTTTGCCTATGAGGTATGCAAAAGAAATATAACCTTCACTATGTGTCTCTAAAGCCGAATGACCTACGCACGAGAATTGCGGGCAACCCTAAATGGATGAAAACTGGAGTCGATCAATTGAATCGGTACTCTGTGCTCACATCATGAAACTGATTTGCCATCAGCCATTATTTGCAATAAAAATTCAAAGGTTCGAAATCTTCACTATTAATTGTGGAGTTACCTCATTAGATGTAGAACGTAGGGAGTTCTTACGATTTTATACGAAAGGGGCTGCAGAAGACAAGTCACGTTATATCGCAAATATGCCAGGAGCGTTAATACTTCATTTGCATAAGCTACCAAGTTACGTTTTACATATAGACTGCTATCCGCTATCAATTTCGCACGAGCTCATATAGTACAACCCTTATCGTGATTCCGATAGGTTTTCATCTCCTTCTTTTGGAAAGCATGAATAGTCGATCTGATTTCTCTTTACCTTGCCATGCGCCTTAGTATCCTCAACCAGCAAATATCTTCTTGAAAAGCAGAAATGGATGGGAAATCCATGAAACCCGACGGCTTGCTGTGAGATTTGGTAATTGCAGGAAAGCAAAATTTTGACGAGTTAACTTATTTACGTTAGTTTGGTCATTTTCACATGATGCACCGAACATGGCATCCATTATTCTTATAACGTCTAACGTCACACGTCAGACAGAGGTCAGAGATTGCCATTGATGGTTGGGACGCCTACCAGTACTATCCGCTAGGAATTTTGCGGCTTTCTCGCTAACGGCCCCAAAATCGTTGCTGTGGTCGCCGTCCTTGACGCCTCACTCACAAACGAAAAGAAATAAATAACTACAAATAGATTTAGACTACAGTAGAGACTTGCCTTGCCACTTGTCATCCGTTCTCCTTCAGCGTTGCTAAACTGCTGTCTGTACGCAGTACGTATCGCGTCACATCGCGATCGAGCTCGCGTTCACAAAAGACGAATGAAGAAAGAAAAAATGAGAAAAGGGACACTCAACAAGTCGTCATGTAAGCTGACGCTTGCACACCTTTGAAGTACTATCAGCATGACACAAAGACAAGCAATAACGAGGTTAACGACATCATCATCAGCGGCTGTAGCTCGGAGATTTGCGTATGACCGGCGCCAACTTGTAGCAGCACGATTCATTTCCGCAGGGACCTTGCTAGCTCATCAATCTAGCAAGATGCAGCAATTTCGATCTAGAAGTGACTCAAGTCGTCAAGACAAAGAATGTCCATTGTGTCAACAATTCGGCCGTAGTCCATGTAGGGATGCGTTTTACGCATGGTACGATTGTACCGAGGAAGCCGCAGGTAGCGGGCGATCCGAGGATGAGATTACAGAAGACTGTGCGAAACAATTTGATGCCTTTCGAGAGTGCTTAGATCACCAAATGAGTACTTCTATCCTGGACGAGGAGGAACGTTCAAACGATATCAACACAGGGGACCTTACACAACTTCGCGATACGTGGAATAAAATTATTTATTCCGATTTGGCGTCAGCCCGACGTGATTCATTTCCATTGGGAAAGCATCCAATGATAACAAAAGTAGCGACGGCTGGCTCGTGTCTTTTTCTCAAGGTGATTTGGTGCTGGTTTTCGTTCAAAGGGTGATGCCTAACGGAGAAAAGGAGGTTGTAGTCGCAGCTGCCGCCGGGGACTTGATGGAGGATACCGTTCGGATTCCTAGTGACCGACTTGGACTTGGAGACACTATGATATTGTCTGCTGTTTACGAAACTCCCTCAAGTGATGGTGGCACGGAAGCGGTAGTTTGCGAAGAACGAATAGAGTGCAGTGACGCGTCGTTGTGATGTCAAAACAAGATAATACTCCTTGCAATGATTTATGATCTTACCCTGAGATGGATTGAGCAAACTAAGCGGTTTGTTGGTGGTTTTGGCAGCACTTAGTGTCAACTTTTCAAGAGCGACAGCAACGGCTTGACTGGAGACTCACTTTTTTCTCGTATAAAGGACTAATAACTAATAACCTACCTTAGAAATCCTCACAAGATCACGATAATGATAAGGTTCGGTCTCTGGTAGGTTGACGTACCGGCACTCCAATCAGTCGGAATGAGTTGGATTCCATTGGAAGGCGACGCCAAAACCTGCGAGATCGCTGGAAGCTGCAACAGAAAGAGGTTCTTGTTTCATGTTTGATAAGCAAGGAAGAGGCCATGCAAGAAGTCTGCTCATTAAATGGACAAGAAATGAGATTGCCGGCAATATTCGTTAATCACGGTGGTGGCCCCTTACCTTTGATGGGGCGCCAGCCCACGATTGCTAAACACTTGAAGGAGCTGTCGGCAAAGTTCATCCCCGAAAAGCCAGGTGCAATTGTGGTGATTTCGGCACACTATGAAGCCAACCCGATTGCGATCACGTCATCCGTCCAACCAAGCATGTATTTTGACTACGGCGGCTTCCCACCCGAAACATATGAATACCAATACCCAGCCAACGGGAATCCAGAATTGGCTCGAAAGATTCAGAAGCTGCTGTCGGAAAAAGGTCTTGAGAGCGAACTGGACAGCAAACGTGGGTTCGATCATGGTGTCTTCGTTCCTTTGATGCTCATGTACCCGGCAGCGGATATTCCGGTAGTTTGTGTCTCATTGCACAGTTCGTTATCCGCCGATATTCACCTTACTCTCGGAAGTGCCTTGGCTCCATTGCAAGACGAAGGTACGTCATGATTTGAAGGCTGGGGAGGCTCCACGGGCAAATGAGGCTAATAGAATCACTCTTTTAGGCATATTGTTGCTTGGTTCTGGTTATGCATTTCATAACTTGAGAGAAATGCTCGGGAATCCGAGACAGGAATCTTTCAGAAAATCAGAAGAATTCAACAACTGGTTAAAGGAAGCAGTGACAAACAATCCGTTGGAAAGATTACGCAACTGGACTGATGCTCCGTCGGCTCGGTTCGCGCACCCTAGAGAAGAGCATCTCTTGCCGTTACTTGTTACTGCTGCTACGGGAGGATCCCCTCAGATTATTTACGACCAAGATGCGAGCAATGGAGAGCATGCCATCTCTGGATATCTTTTTCAATGATGTAAAGGATGATAAAGTTGCTTAGCTGAGTTCCGATCCATCGAGCACTTGAGCAGAGCACACAGATATCCTTGTGGGGCGGGCAAGCTAGAGTTGGAGTTCCGCTGCTAGTCCAAGAGAAAATAAAATTACTCTACAACTTGAAAGAACTAGGAGTACTCTATAAAATATTAGAAGTGAAAGGAACTGGACAGGCACAGGGTGTCGCTGCCAACCTAACCTCCGTGATCGCTGTTCCGCCTAGGATCATAGACAGCTGGAAGGCTTCTAGACTGTAGCCAGACTACACGATTACTCATGGAAGGATTAAGCGGTGGGAATCGTTATCTGCACTTAGCTCTGGGCTAGATCCAACAGTAGTAAGCGAGCTGCGCGCTGCCCAGGTCGAAGCTCGAAGCCCTGCGAATTGGGAGTGCGAAGGGAAGTCTTCTTTCGTCGTGTTCCTTCACTTGTCACTATCGATCCGATACAACGTAAAAAGGTCCATCGTCTTTCTTCCTTCCATAAAATCTCGAAAACTCGAAGCTCAAGGGCGACAATCCAAAATGCGAACCAATCTGGGAATTCCGATGGACCAAGAACAAAAGCAGTTGTAAATCAGAATGCAGAAGTTCAAGCTTCAAGACTACCAATACTGAAACACGAATTACGAACGAGTTCTTCAGAATACTTTCGTGTCGTTTTCGTTGAGGGTCATTCTTCCTCCTTTTCCACTTTATGAGGATTATTGAAATTTTACCCTTCCGTATTTCAATAACTCTTTAGATGGGTCTCACGTACACTCCTCTGGATACTAGCCTTCCTTGGGTCTTCTTCATTTGGCATTGTGAACGTCGTCGCAATGTCTCTCTTCTTTGAAACCCTTCGCTGCTCCCTCTCCTCGTTGCGCTCCGACAATTGATTTTGCAACACACACAAATTCATTTGTTGAATCCTTTGGCAATCACTGCAAAAGGAAATCGCAAAGACTGTTGTAACTAATTCTATCACAACATGACCTTTCACGACGAGGATGATGATTTGAATACCAAAAGCATGGGAACTGGGAATTATCGGTCTCTCACGCCAGCACGACGGGATCGTCTTCGTTCGCTCGGTCCGAGACCCGACGTGTGACCCGTTCCAAATACATTGTGGCTGCATTCATCTTTGTTTCAGCTGTACTTGTTGGAAGCTTGACTTTTGTTTTTTGCGAGAAACCAGGAAGAAGAAGACTTTGAGAAACAGGTGAGTCTTCTGCTAACTGTGATGATTCGTCCCCTTTCTTCGTCTCTCAATGTTCTTATCCTCTTTAGTTGTAGAATATGCTACTGAAATTGTCGACAATATCAACGAGGAGGCAAATAATGCACTTGCAGCCGGCAATAGTCTCTCTGTTGCCGTAAACACGTTTGCTGTGGGCTCATCAGTCGTTTGGCCCAAGGTCACCATACCTGACTTCGAACTTCGAGGACACCAAAACAATATCTTATCCAAGTCACTGCAAGTATCTCTCGTTCCTCTCGTTCGGGCGGATCAAAAGGAAGAGTGGGAAATCTACGCCCAGCAGAATGAAGGATGGATTGACGAGGGCTAGCTATCGCCAGGGAACGACAGCTCACCGAAAACACAGAAGAGAAGAGTGACTCGATCGAAGACTTTCTTTGGCGCTTCGCAGATGGCGACTCGGGGACCAGCGTTGTTCAAAACGGTGTAGGCGTAGCCTTTGGTGGTGAGAACTACTTTGCTCCCATTTGGCAACAAAGTCCAGCCCCTCATGACACACAGATTGTGAACTACGACATGTTGTCGCACCCTGTCCTCCAGCGCTTGGTCAAAACCATGTGGACTACTACACAGCCAGTCTTCTCCGAGGCGACCGATATGTCCTTTATCTACGAAGGTGCTGTTGACGATGTCGCCGACCAGCCTCACACGTACGTGCTCCACCCAGTCTTCGGATCGTTCAAGGAAAACGGTGAAAGCTACAAATCAGAAGACATCGTTGCTTCCCTGATCTCCGTTATTCCTTTTCATGTCCTGTTTCTGGACATGATTCCAGAAGGAGTAAATGACATTGATATTGTGATGGAGAATACGTGCGGTCAACTCTTCACGTATCGTATTCATGGACCAGAAGCTGAGTTCCTTGGATATGGAGACCTCCATGACACCGGATATGACTACATTGGTTTCGAAGCGGAATTCGGTGACCATTCCGTATCCGCAGGTACTGAAGAAAGCTGTGTTTACATCATTCATGTCTACCCGACTTCTCTCTTTGAAGACGAATACCACTCGAGCAAGCCCATCGTGTACACGTTTGTCGTCGTGTCCGTCTTCGTTTTCACAGCTCTTGTGTTCCTTCTCTATGATTATTTTGTCCTACTTCGTCAACGAAAGGTCATGGAGGCGGCCCGCCGCACAAACAAGATTGTCACGGCACTCTTTCCTTCAAATGTCCGCGACAGGATCTTGAAAGACGCCGAGGAGCAGGTAGAAGGCGACTGACAGAACAAGAGAGGTTTCGGCTTCGGGGCAAAGGCACAGCTCAAGGATTTTGTGCAAGACGACAACGTCCTCGAAAACGGAATTCTGCTTTTGATAGCAAGCCTATCGCGGATCTCTTCCTGAAGCCACGGTCATGGTACGTAAATCGTCAAATAGGGACAACAGGATCCTCAATGGTTAAGTTTTCGGTCTACTCACTTTTCGACGCCCTTCCTTTTCTGAATTTGCGCGCAGTTTGCTGATATCGTCGGTAAGTAATTGGATGAACTTTAGCCAGACCCTCACCTATAATATGCTTCAGTTGTCTCACCTTTCGCATGCTCTCTGTCATTTGCAGGATTCACTGCTTGGAGCTCTGTGCGTGAGCCCACACAGGTATTTTCCCTCCTCGAGACTGTCTACCACGCTTTCGACGAGATTGCGCGAACTCGACGGGTATTCAAAGTCGAAACGGTCGGTGATTGTTACGTTGCAGTTGCCGGCTTGCCGGAAGCTCGCAAGGATCATGCAGTCGTAATGGCTCGCTTTGCCCGGGACTGCCTCCACAGGATGAATGACCTTACGAAGAAACTCGAACTTACACTTGGTCCTGATACGGGCGATCTTTCCATGCGAATTGGTCTTCACAGCGGACCAGTTACCGCTGGAGTTCTGCGCGGTGACAAATCTCGGTTCCAGCTGTTCGGTGACACCGTCAATACGGCGTCCAAGATCGAAAGTTCGGTTCTAGAAATCGCATTCATCTTTCTACCGAGACGGCCGCTCTTCTCGAGGATGCGGGAAAGGGACACTGGCTCAGGAAACGAGAAGATGTCGTCAGGACAAAAGTCAAAGGAGATATGCAGACATTCTGGCTCGTCAAGGCTCCATCCATCGCCCCGACAGGATCAGGTGCATCAGATGGCCATGTCGAAGAGGAAGTAAGTCCCGAAGAAGCGAAAAGATGGCACAAGACAAGGCGACGAAGAAAGAAGAGAAAGCGAGGAGCAAGGCGGACATGGACGAAGACAAGCTACGACGCCTGGTGGACTGGAACTCCGACGTACTCGCTCGCTTGCTTCGTCAGCTCGTTGCACACCGCAATGCTATCAAGAAACTCAAGGAACTGTGTCGAGTAGTACGCCTGCTAAGCTTGAAGCGCAGTCTAGTGGTACCGTGATTGACGAGGTGAAAGAAATCATCGAGCTCCCAGAATACGATCCGTTGGCAGCCCAGTACCAAGAAGATCCTCAGACCATTGATTTGGGAGAGGCTGCTCAGAAGCAACTGCATGACTATGTGATGCTTGTTGCGACGTTTTATCGTGATAATCCGTTCCACAACTTTGAGCATGCGTCCCATGTGACCATGTCTGTTGTCAAGCTACTCAGTCGTATCGTAGCTCCGGATGTGAACTCGAAGAATTCTAGCAAGAACGACCATGCGGCTACACTCCACGATCACACCTACGGTATCACGTCCGATCCCTTGACCCAGTTTGCTTGTGTCTTTGCTGCGCTCATTCATGATACCGACCATTCCGGTGTCCCGAACGCCCAGCTTGTCAAGGAAGGTGCCGAAGTCGCAAAGATATACAACGGAAAGTCCGTCGCTGAACAGAACTCGGTCGACATTGCGTGGGACTTGTTGATGCACAAGAACTACAAAGATCTTCGTGGATTGATCTGTGAGACAGATGAAGAACTTCGTCACTTCCGTGAGCTGGTGGTCAACTCGGTGATGGCAACTGACATTGTTGATAAGGAGCTCAAGGCGCTTCGTAACGCACGGTGGGAGAAAGCATTTGCGGAAGAAAACCAGATTGATTCTCGCGAAAACAACAACCGAAAGGCAACCATTGTCATTGAGCACTTAATTCAAGCTTCCGATATTGCTCATACGATGCAACACTGGCACATCTACCGCAAGTGGAACGAGCGCCTGTTCCATGAAATGTACGATGCGTGGCGCAACGGACGTTCCGAAAAGGATCCGTCCGAATTTTGGTTCAATGGCGAGATCGGATTCTTTGATTTCTACATCATCCCGCTGGCCAAGAAATTGAAGGAATGCGGTGTATTCGGTGTATCAAGTGACGAGTATTTGAACTACGCCCAGAAGAACCGCGCCGAGTGGGAGGCTCAAGGTCAACAAGTCGTCGAGAAGCTAATTGAAAAGTACACGGCAGAGTATGCCGATCACCAAGTACGCCTGGATGACATTCAAGATTCCGACAATGTCCCGCTACGATCTCGCATGTTCCGTAGTGATACGCTTTCGGACGATGAAGGCTTTCTCGCAGAAGTCGAGAAACAGATTGATGACGAGGGTGACTTGAGTGAGAAGAGCCAGGAAGATCTTGTCGCCCGTGCTTCCAGTCGTTTGACTCGTGGTGCCTCAAAAGAAAGGCTGTAGTTTGCAAACAATTTCGTTCAATACATAAAAATAGCTTTAGCTGAAAAATTGCTGTCAACTTGATAAACATTTCGTTAGAGTATTTTAGTTGATAGGGGCAACGATAACGGTTTGAGATTTCGGGTCGTTCAAGTTGATAATAAAACTCGTACCTGTGCGTTGCGGTAGACGGACACAAGGATCGCGCGATGCTAACTTGAAAAGGCCGACACGTCTAATACACAACGCTTTACATCAATTGCAACCTCCTCAGAGACATAATAGCAAGAAATAATGCCCTCCTTCCAATCCTTCGTTATTGTATCTTGTGAAGCGGTCACGTCACGATAGCCTTTTCGTTCACAGTTCCGGGCATGGACTATGAAATTTGTTGCGAATTACGTAAATGCTAGCATGAGCGAGCATAACTTAGACTCAAAGGCGACACGCCAACTCGAAATCTCCACGTGCGACAGATAGCCGTCGTTATTGTCTCCAAAACTCAATAGGCCGTGACACATGGTCGGTGATGTTCGCCCGAGTAGCTCACACAATCTTCAAATTTTTATTTTCCAGTACGTTTCGTCTGATTTGACGGTGCCACGGAATCAATTGTATGGAGCACAGCAATGCTTTCGACGCCTTTGAAATTTCACAGTCGGTCGAAAAGGGCCGTGGAAGGTAACACTCCCATGCTCCCGTGTTGCCTTTTTACCAGATAACATATAAGTTAGACTACCTTCTGCACTAGTTGCATTACTTTCGCCATTGTTGGTCATGCTCATGCTGATCGACATGATCCATCATATGGTCAACAGTGCTTGCAATTTGTTGTTGCATCTCACTGATCATGTCGATAGAATGCTGTGAGGTCGGTCGCAACTTATTACTGCTATCCAATAGAAGGAATTGACCAATCACTTTATGATTGCGATAGACCGACAACCAATGTTGTTTCTTTACCGCATCGTACGACGTCCATATCCGACCCGCGTCGTAACCAGGCCGCGACGGAAACGACAAGCAAAACGTCCCATTCGACGCCAACTGCAGACCGCGGTCTAGACCATGACGACAAAGCCAAGACGAATGCTTGTCTTGCATATGCTGAAGGACAGTTTGGCTGACGTGATGTACATAAACATGTTGCAGAAGAGCGTGGTTTTCCGCAGGCACCGTCGTCGCGCCTGACGAAATGAAGCGAAGCTCATTTCCAAGAAAGCTACGGGTGTATTTCCACGCAGATAACGAGAACATGGAAGTGTGATTATACAAAGGTGGTTATGAAGAGAAAGAGAAGGTGAATTGCTAATAATGAGAAATGAATGAGAATGGCAAAAGAAAAAAGCCGATGGTTGCCAAAACTCTCCTGGTTTTGTCGAGCCGATGACGTAAGTCCTTCACGACATTGCACTGTCGTTCGTACTGTACTATCAGACGTGTTTCAATAATACACTGGGACGGATCAGAATTCAGAATTCTCTGCTCGAGACTCGCGAATCATGAAATCGACGTGGCCAGTCTTTCTACAGTCGAGCCCACAGTTCGGTAGGTTCAACGCAAAACTTCTCGGACTGCGCAAGGAAGCAAGACAGGTAACTTCCCTTCGTCTCCTCACAAAACGAAAACAGTTCTATTATTTTTCTATTCATTCGTTCAATCTTGTGAATCTCGAACGTTTGCTGGAAGAGTTGCTTTGTGTTATCCACAAATATCACCCTCTCAAAGTCACCATGCTCGTCTCATCGATCAGCCGCCGCAGTCTTGCTCTTCCCAGTCGCTTTTACGCAACTCGTTCCTGTCGTCCTGTGCGATTCCTCCTTCCAAGAAAGACGATGACGAGACCGACAAGTCAAACAAGCTTTCTCGCCGCCAAGTCCACAGCAGTGCTCCAAAGTCTTCCCAAGCCCTAGAAACATCTGCCCCAGTAACTGTCAGTCAAAAAAGCAGTTCCCTCGTCGACCGATTCATTGTCACGGCCGAAGTCACCATTAGCAAGATTTTTCCCGCCGGCTTGGGCTGGCAAACAGCCAGTATCGTTGCAGCGCAACAAGGGTTCGCGGGAGACTCGTTGAATTTTGCCTTTTCGACGGGTCTCGGTGATGCCATTGGCGTGTGTGGGTCACATGACGTACTATTCCGCCAAGAGAGCTTTGATGAACGACAAGGCCATGAATCTTACGAACGAACTTCATACGGGCATCTTGCTGGGCTCTGCGGCCTTTTGTTCCGGAACTGCGTGGCAGCCCATTGTCAATGCGTTACAAGGAGCCAATTTGCCGTTTCAGCAAGTGTTTTTGGGAACGTGGATTGGATGTGGTGTTGCCTTTATGGTGGATTACGTGTTGCTCGGACTCTTCTTTCGGGTGCGCTCGAAGGCATTGAAGAACCAACGTACGCCAACAGCAAGAATGACGCGAGTCTTTCAGTAGCAATTGGAGGAGCGACGGGCTTCTTTGTGGGAACAGACGCTGCGTATCTTCCGGAACAGAATTTCCTATTGGATGTTGTAGGCATTCAGGACGGGACATCTGATTTGATGGGATGTGTCATAGCCGGTACATCCACGTCTCTTGGTTTTATGGCGGCGCAATCGAGTCTGAATGTGGTTTATCCTGCGGGAAATGCTGGAATGATTAAGGAAGAGAGCGTCCTTGCACATGTGCCTACAAGCACTCGACAGATGATATCCTCCTATATACTGGTGGATTGAGTCGGGGATTTTGCGGACGTTGGTCCTTTTTGAATCCCTATCATTTTATCATAATTTTAAGTCATTTTTCATGTAAATGTTGTGAACCTTTGGCTTTGACACAAAGTCGTAGGAACGTTATAGTAGGAGCGAGAAATAACGGATGACTGACGAACATCCACGTGTAAGGTTGACTTACGTCAGTGAGATGAACGAGCAATCTTGTTCGAACCAAGTAGGAAGTAGAAGTAACATTGTATTAGGAAGTGTTGTCGATTGACTTTGTATTCGAAGTTGATCTTGTTGTTATTCGGTTATTGCTTAGATAATCGCTGAGAGGAACATCTATCTTCGCTGGTTATGAGCCCAGATCACGCCGATTGGATTTGATTCGATTGAGAACGCGTGAATTTGAGTGGTTTGAAGCTCGTCTTGCATGGCACGAAGACGTCGAGACGTAACGAACACACCTCCGGTGCAGAACGAAGGAACAGAAGAACCGTTGTTGACGGACGAGACGTTATTGACGGAAGAAGGGCGTGGAGAACAAGAATCCGACCAATCAAGCTTTGAGGAGTCGGAAATTCAAGTTGAAGACTGAGAGTTCGGAAGAAATGAGCAGTAGAGACTACTTGGCTGATTACCTCGGTGGAGTGGCTCCCGTGAGGCACCTCGCAGTAGTATAGATGAACAGCTTTCTGGACGTGTCATTACGAAGAAGGAAGATCGGAAAGGGCTTACGCCTAAGGCCCTTACTCAGTTGCGCCGAGAATGCTACTGAAGGGATCGAAACCAAGTTCGAGATCATGGACTCGGTGAATTTGGATGCCGGAGAAGCTGTGTCAATTTTGTCAAAGGCTTACCGTGTGGATTTGCGAGTTAAGGAACTCCAAGACGTGGTCGACAAGTTTGATATGGGGGATGTGTTTGAGCTTGCGACTACTTTTGTTAAGAATGACCGATTTATAGTCCAAGTGCCAGCGCCTGGAAGTACTAAAGTGAATTTGTTCACTCAGCATTACGAAGTGGACATGGAGACAATTAAGAAAGCATGCTGAATTCTATGCTGTGTGACGGAGAAGAATACATGGTACAGAATCTGGTTTGGTCTGGCGAGTTGATTCTGAACTGTTGCTCGCCTGACTTGCGAACCGGATTGAAACGCAGTTGCAAAACGTGCACGTGCAAAGGAGACAGCATACAAGAGCGGGCCGGTCATTTTAAAATTATGATGAACTTTGTTGTGGTGCGCGATTCGTCCACTCTTCAGCACTGATCAATCAGTTCGAAAAGATTGACGGTCAAGGATTTTCCTGGAGAAAATGTGCGTGATTACAATACCGTCGCGCATGGAGTTTATAATATGTTGTCGCATGCAATGAATCTTGCTGGAAATACTGTTCTACCGGACATGACAACGATTATTAAGCGAGGTTTGACTGCGAGTTCGACTACCGAATTCAACAGTGAGTTGGTGGCTCGGCGGCGACGATGGGAAAGCAATGCACGGTTGATACTTTGACTGAAAAGGCGAATGAGCTCTATTCTGGTCTACTTGGAGCTAGTTTGTGGGTCGCAGGAAATGCGAAACAAAGTGATTCTGGATTCTTTTCTGGAACTTGCTACGAATGTGGAGAAAAGGTCACAAAATTGCCGATTGTCCAAAGAAAAGAAGGACAATCAAAACAACAATCAGGGCGGTCATGTGAGGCGGTTCTGGTTGTGGTGGCGGTCGAGGGAGGTCGAGGAAATAATAATGGTGGCCGTGGCGCGGGGACGGGCGAGGTGGACGCGAAATGGTCAAAATGGGGGGACGTGGTAATTCTGGTGGCTCGAATGATCAAGGAAAGGATCCCTACCGTCTTCCTCCGAAGAAAGGCGAGTCGCATACGAAAAGAAATTAATGGCAAGACTCTTCATTGGTGCGGGCGATGCAATCGGTGGGTTGATCACAACACCGAACATCACAAAATGATGCTCGCAATGGTGGCGAATGGATCAAACGAAAATTGACGGACGATAAAAGGATTCTGCTGCAAAAGACGATAAGAAAGACAGCGAAATTTCGCCGGACGTTTGACTCGCGTTTTAATGGGCCGCTTCATTGGTTTTCTGGACCGATGGAGCAGATGGCCCAAACTTTCCAGAATTTCGTTAGTTGGAGTTATGGATGCAGGAAGTCGACTCAAATTATTTGGGTTGATTATTTGGTTGTTATTGGCATGGACTTTATTTGTTGGGCGATCATTGATGGATGTTGTTCGTCTTCGGTTGCTTTACTTGAGACTCCATTTCGACTGTTTGCTTTGACGGAAGGAGTGATCGGACTTGGAACTTTGCGCCGATTTGGTTTGATGTGTCGAATATAACGAGAGTGCGCGCAATTCCTCGAAAAGGAAAGAAAGCGAGACGTCGTCGTGTGTGTGGTATCGCAGACGAAAAGAATCGGAAGGCGAAATGCGCTACAAAACGATCTGCTTCTGCAGAAAGCGTGTTTTCCGATTGGTTGAAAGGATGGGCCGACATTTATGTTCCACCTGCAGATCGATTCGGATATTTTTGACGAGGCTTGTCGAACCAATCCACAATTGATTGATATGTTGTGCGGGTTTGGGAAATTTTCTTTGTCGCGTCCTGGTCTCACAAAAGAGATATTGTCGAAGTTATTTGGCTACTTTGGAACCGTTGGCATACGCAAATCGTTCGGGTGTCGATGGATGTTTTCAGATTCAGAGTGTATTTTGGAGAAACGCATGAGACGCCGATTGTTTTTGATACGGGTGCATCGACTGGTGTTACCCCGCATCGAGATGATTTTATTGAATTTTATTCAAGTGATTCGACTTTGACAGGGATTGCACAAACGGCGAATGTTCGAGGAAAAGGGACGGTTTGTTGGAAAATTCGTGACGATTTTGGCGACATTCAGGAGATACGAACGCAGGCTCTGTACGTTCCTGATGCACAAGTTCGATTGTTTAGTCCTCAAGTTCATTTGCAGATCGAAACCAGAGGGGTAAAGGCGAATTCAGAGTGACAGAAGGGGTTCTATTTTTAGATTTCCTTATTCAAGGAGGCGATTGACGTTCCATGCTACGCATGAGCGACTTCGATCGCGCGTTTATCGGCTAGTTGTTCGGATGATCGATTGGCATTTCAAGCTCAGAGTCCTTTGAATGTTTGTGTCGAGGAAAATCAGAATCTTAGCGCGCCTCAGAGGAGTTGAAACTGTTGCATGATCGTTTGGGACATTTTAATATGCCTTGATTCAGCGGCTAACGCGAGTCCGAGAGGATAGATATAAAGAACCCATATTAGCGACAAAATTGAAAGCGACGTCCTCTTGTGATCCGCCGAAGTGCAGCACGTGTGAAATCGGAAAAGGAAAATTGCAATCGATCGAGAGCGAAAGGACGACGAAGATTCCAGCGAAAGAAGGCGTGTTGAAAGAAGGGATTTTGATTCCAGGTCAAGTGGTGTCGACAGATCAGTTTATTTCGAAAGAGAAAGGTCGGCTTTCGCATACCTACGGAAAAGAACAAGAACATGAGCGATTTGGTTGCGGAACGATTTTGTTGATACTGCGACGGGTTATTTGTTCGTGCAAAACCAGGTTTCTACATCAGCGACGGAAACTCTCAAGTCGAAGCACGCATTTGAGAGAAGCCCGATCATTTGGAGTTGATATCAAAGAGTATCGTGGTGATTTGGGTGTGTACAAGTCGCTGGAGTTTCTGAAGGATTTGGAGATTCAAGGACAACGAATCCATTTCTCGGGTGTCGGGCACATCATCAAAACGGAATTGCAGAGAACGCGATCCGAACGGTGACAGAAAGTGCGCGGTCGATGTTGTTGCACGCGATGATACATTGGCCTAACGAGACGTCAGTAGATCTATGGCCTTTGCTGTGGACTATGCGGTTTATTTGTGGAATAAGATACCCAAGAAAGATTCCGGACTTGCCCCAATCGAATTGTTTTCTGGAGTCACGATGGATACGAGTATTTTGCAGAGAATGCGTGTGTTCGGATGTCCGTGCTACGTTCTGGACACTAAGCTACAGGATGGAAAGAAATTACCAAGGTGGAAACCGAGAAGTCGTAGAGGTCAGTTTCTGGGTATGTCGAAGAGACACGCGAGCACTATTGGACTGATCAGAAACCTACGTACTGGAGCTGTGTCGCCACAATTTCATGTGGTGTACGATGAGCTATTTACTACGATTCCGCGCGTTCCGAAGGATGGCGTTGAAGAACCCGAACCGAAGAATTGGGAAGAGCTACTTACGTTTAGTCGAGACTTAATCGAAAGTGACGATGGGCAAGAGTTGCCATTGTTACATGAAGATTGGCTTACGGACGAAGAAAAAGCAAAGAGAGAAGAATTATTGAAAAGAAAGGCTCAAGAACGAAATTTGACACCAGGGCCGAGAATCGTGAGCTGCGATTCGATCAAAATCAAATCCAAGATATTGAAGAACAAGAAGATGTTCCGATGTTGTTTCCAGAGGGAGATGATCAGTGATGAAGAAAAAAGAAGAAGATGAAGAAACAGTAGCACCGAAGAGAAAGACGAGACAGCGACGTTGGAATCGACGTTATTACGGTTCCGATTTCGTAAATAAGCCTGTTCGGTCGGATAGGTATTACGGTCCAGATAATGATGAAAGAGCGAATGTTGCGTTGAGCGATATGACGGAATACGGAAGAGATATCGAAAAGCGCTCGATCGAGGATGTTGAGAGTAAATTCGGTGTTCTTTCGGAGAATGATGCTTTTCTTGCGAGTTTGGAATTTAAAGATGATCGTTTGTTGTCGGGTAATTGGGGTGCTCATGCTTTGATGATGCGGATGAATACCGATGAAGATGGCTTGCTTGGTGACTTGCATCCGTTGGCGTTCGCAGCGAAGGCAAATAGTGAAGACACTCGAATTATTATCAAGCGATGAATGGTCCGCATGCCGAAGGATACAGAAAGGCAATGGATGAAGAGATCGAGTCATTGGAGAGTTTGGATCCTTGGGATTGTGTTCCGAGATCTGAAGCGATTGAAAAGAGAGCGAATATTTTACCGAGCACTTGGGCGTTCAAATGCAAAAGATACCCCGATGGTCGAGTGAAGAAATTCAAAGCGAGATGGTGCATTCGAGGTGATCGCCAGATTGAGGGTGTAGACTTCTTTGAGACATATGCCCCGGTGGTTTCTTGGAGTACCGTCCGTTTGCTACTGATTTTATCTATCGTATTGGGCTTGGCAACGAAACAAGTTGACTATACGTTAGCTTTTGTACAGGCCGATCTGAACGAGGAGGTATATTGTGAGATGCCGAAGGGATTCGAGCGTCCGGGCTACGTGTTGAAACTGAAGAAAAGTGTGTACGGTTTGCGACAAAGCCCATTGAACTTCTTTAATTGTCTGAAGAAGGGATTGGAGGATCGAGGATTTGTTCAGTCGAAGAACGAACCTTGTTTATTTATTTCTGAGAAAGTGGTTTGCTTGACATATGTTGATGATTGTTTGTTCTTTGCAAGAGAAGAGCGCGACATTGATAATGTGATTGATGATTTACGCAACAATAAAAGATTTCAGAGATTTCAGTTGAAAGTTGAAGACGATGTTGCTGGATTTCTTGGAATTTTGATTGAGAGATGTGATGATGGAACTATCGAGCTTCGTCAAACTGGATTGACAGATCGAATTTTGACTGCGTTGGGTTTACAAGATTGTCGGACGGCTGCGACACCAGCTGATTCGAAGACGCTTGGAAAAGACGAAAATGGCGAGGAATGTATCGAGAGTTGGTCGTACGCTTCGATTGTCGGAATGATGATGTATTTGGCGTCGAATTCTCGCCCGGATATTGCATTTGCGGTGCATCAATGTGCCAGGTTTACGCATTGTCCGAAAAGAGTGCATGAAATTGCATTGAAACGAATTGGTCGTTATTTGAAAGGAACGCGAGAACGTGGGATGATTATTCGACCGAGTCAAGATTTAAAATTGGATTTATTCGTTGACGCAGATTTTGCTGGATTGTGGAATTCTGAAGATGCGCATGATCCGAATTGTGTGAAAAGTCGAACTGGATATGTTATTACGCTTGGTGGTGTACCGGTTCTTGGGGATCGAAATTGCAAAGCGAAATTTCGTTGTCGACGACTGAGGCAGAATTTATTGCTGCATCGATGGCGATGAGACAGTTGTTGCCTGTACGAGAAGTGATGGAAGAATTGACGAATCATTTCAAAATTGATCGAAGTGAAGCGTCTACTGTTTCAATTGTTTGGGAAGACAACAATGGAGCATTGACAATGATGAATAGTTCTTATCCGAAGATGACCCCGCGAACAAAACATATTGCTTGCAAGTATTGGTGGTTTATCGAGCATATTCAAGAAGGAATAATTGAAGCGAGACGAATTGATACAAAAGAGCAAAAAGCGGATATATTTACTAAGGGATTATCGAAGGAGAATTTGAGATGAAGCGGAAGCTCCTGATGGGTTGGTGAAACTCGTCGTTGAATTATTTGTGTTAGAGAATTTTAGGAAAATGTGAGCAGAGTTCGAGACTGCGATTGAGAGGAGAGCGAGAAATAACGGATGACTGACGAACATCCACGTGTAAGGTTGACTTACGTCAGTGATGAACGAGCAATCTTGTTCGAACCAAGTAGGAAGTAGAAGTAACATTGTATTAGGAAGTGTTGTCGATTGACTTTGTATTCGAAGTTGATCTTGTTGTTGCGGTTATTGCTTAGATAATCGCTGAGAGGAACATCTATCTTCGCTGTAGGGCGTGGTATCGTACCTCTATCCCTGTTGCACGGCGACCTGTTGTGGATGTCGTCTGCCTGTCGACCCTATTATTTGGGTAGTCAAAATAATAATGAAAACAAAAAACTCAAAAAAAAGAGTCATTCTTCCATTGTCGATGTGTGATTTTGGTCGAGAGTCTTCGTCTTTGTTAGATTGTTTTAAAGACCCATTGATAGAGAAAGAAATAGGAGATTCAGCTGTGCTCAAGTAGAATAGAAAATGATGCGAAAAAAGACGATTCGAGCGCCGCTTTCCGGTGGTATGCGAAGAACATCATTGGCACAAACGAAAAGGAAGGCATTTTTCATTCCTTCGTAATAGCGTTCGGTTTGCTCAGCTGTGCCGGTCTCTTGTGGACTCTGATCGATCATGATGAAGCAATAATAGCACCGGGTGACGGCAGTACCTCAGGAATGACTCAGCTAGAAGAGTTGCATCAAGAAATTATAGTATCACAAGGCAACACTCAACAACAAAATTCAACACTGTACAAACCATCCGCAATGAGTTTTATCGTCGCTATGGCGGTCGTGAGGATTCAGAAGCAATGTTTCAACGCGGCATACAAACCTATGGTTCCGTACAAGCCACAGCGCGAAGGATTTTGACCGCTGCCGCACAACAAACTCCTTTTGTGTTGTCGTTTGCGGGATATTCCGTCACAGTCGGCAGAGGCAACTATTATCATCAGTCGTATCCGTTCGTTCTGGGAAATTTACTGGAGCCGCTCTTGCAGAATCTGTTTCAAATTGATGTGACAGTACGAAATTCGGCCATTGGAGGGATCCCATCTTTTCCCTACGGATTTTGTTTCGAACATTTTCTAGGCAGCGACCCGCATGTCATTAGTTGGGATTTCAGTATGAACGAAGGTCGTGGTACAGCTGTACTTGAAAGCTATTTACGACAAAGTCAACACCAATTAAAATCACAAAAGCCTATGATCATCCTTCTCGACACGGACCCCAAACGATGCTCCTTGGTGCAATCCTACGCTCAACAGGGACTCATCTCGGATGCCATGTGCGTCGGAATGGCCAAACATGCCGTACAGGATGTTAGCTTGCTGGAAGACAAGGATGATTCACAGAAACCACCAGGATTTCGAAATTGGCAAGAATTTGGAGCACCGAGCAAATGCCCCGGACGAGGCAATTGGCATCCCAAGAAAATGGAACATGAATGGTTGGGATGGATGATGACTATGTATTTCGTGCAAGCCGTGGAGGAAGCACAGCGCTTGATGGCTGCCGATGTCAACTGGAGAACGACATATAGTCGCTCCGCTGCTTCCGGCAATGCTGTTGCCACAACATCCTTTCCGAAACCCATGTCGAAACTACCCAACAACAGTAATGCTGTCAATCATTTATTATTTGGCCATCCGTCCGATGCAGATCCGAACCAATACGTTATGAAAGAGCTTTCGTGCCGGACCAACTTTTGCCGGCAACGGATCATGATAAAGTGTTACCTTCCATTGTGGTCTCTGGTCTTTCCCCGGCGTAACAGCCGACAACATTATGGAGCAACGAAGCGATGAAGCTTATCGAGCCGGCTGGGTAATGGACCTGTCCAGTGTCGAGCGTGAAACCAAAATAAAAGTCGAGCAATGTGGCGGGTTAGGTTATGTCGATTTGAAAACAGCTCTCTATGGCATTCCGGAATCGGGAACACTGCGATTATGGTTGCCGTTATCGGAGTCCTCCTCCTCCATTCACGACGAACATGAGCACACCTCCGATGATACCGATTCTCAACACTGGTTTAGTGAGCTGATACTGTGTGAAGCCAACGAAAACGCAGCGACCGTGCCTGCCATTTGGACACCGATATCGAATACATAGTCGGTGGGGTGAAAGTGGCTGCCCCAGAGATGGTGCAAGGCGCTGCCGAGTATCTCAAACGCCAAACATGTGTGCATGTCGGTATTCCAGTCGGCGCTCAAATTACTCGATTGGATCAAATTCGACGGCCCGATGGCAGCCTCGTTACTCAAGAAGACAAAAAGAGGCTTGTAGCGAATCCTTCATCTCAAAAGGAGAATCCTGTTGGGTTACTGGTGGACTTGAATGTTAAGAGTAACGTTAACCGAAAGGACGGGGCGTGCTGCATTTCACATGTTGTTTGGGAACAACAATAAACTGGAGGCGCTCCTTGCTAAATAGAAATGATGAGTAGCTCTCTTTATTAACATTGAATTTTGTGAATATTTTTGGTAATGATGTATCCAGGCAAGCATACATTCATCAGGAGAGTTCCCGAAGATGAATACTAGATACAGGCTCGGGTGACGCCGTCTCCACATCGTCCTGTTGTCCCCGGTGAGGTTTGGATGCCATCTCGTAGACGACAACTCCCGATACCGTGATGACCAGAGACACATAAAACAATGAATCCGGAAAGATATGCTGCCCCACGATCGAAAAGAGCACCGACCATAAACTTCCCGTTTGGAAACTGAGATTAAAGAAAGTAGCTTCCGATACTCGCAAAAAATGAGCTCCTCCATAATACCCCAGCACGTTGGTCGATACGTATGCCAGCAAAAGGAGAGTCGACGTTTGTGTTGGACAGGATTCACTGCTTTCCGCGAAGAAAGCATGAATCTCTTCTCGTTCCACCACCGCAGCATAAAGGAATGCCCATATCGCAGCAAAGAATCCCATCATGCCCAAAACTCGAGCGGCCCTCCCAGTTGCTGTACTGCCACTTCACCAAGGACATTATTGACGCCAAAGAAAATACCACCCATGCAGGCCAAGAGATCTCCCAGAATTTATGCGGATATGTAGTATCAATTGTGTCTTGCTCGAGATGATGATCTTGTTTCCAGTCTTGTCCGACACGACAGACAATTCCAAACAAACAGAGCGACACACCCACATAGTGCCACAACTGGTACCGTCGCTTCAGGAAGAAGCACGACAAGACCATAGTGGTTGGTATCGACAGAGCCGTCAGCAACGAGACCGATGTGATATTGGTAAACGAAAAGCTGCCACAATACAGTAGCTGGCTGAGACGTCCAAACTTCCCATGATCAGATAGAACCATGGCGGAGCTTGTAGCCATATGAAGTTGAGAAAGAAATAGGAACCAGAGGAAGAAGTGTTCTCGGACATCATGTCGGCGCCCGGTTCCATTGTAGGATCATTCGTTCGATCCTCCTCTTCGTCGTCGTCAACATCACCATTGTCGCTGTCGTGTGTATCCAATCGCACATGCGGCTTCCTTTTCTGATTGAGATACAATGGTACCAAGAAGAAAGTCAAGCAGGAGTAAAACAAAAGACAGAAGAGGCCGGTGCCGACCAATTGCATTGCAACGCCAGTTGAGACTGTGTTGCGCCCGTCACGGAACCCAGAAAACATACAGCTTGACCGAACAAAAGAATGCCCCATTGGTTTCTCAGATTCTCCCAGCACCGGGTAGTTCGTCCGTGCTCGTTTTCATGGGGTGCATCATTTTGAAAAAATTTCAGGGATGGAGTATATGGTGCTACGCAAGCTGTTGCGACTGCTTCAGAAGAAATTCAAAGGACAGAATAACTCCGGATTTAGGCGCTTTGTGCTGAGCTTCTCGGTCGCAAATGGTTGTGATTTGTTTGCAGCTTTGCAGCCACACGCTGTCAGAAGCAGTTTATGAATCTAAAATATCTCTTTCTTCTAGCTTCTCTCTACCGTAGTCTATCTATCTTATGACACTCTTTGCAGGATCCAATGCAAAGCGTCGTGGCGGAACAATAAATAATGGGTACTGGTAATGTGGAAAGAGACGTCCAGTAGGACACGGTTGAGTGTCGGAGCGGTGCAAAGATGACCTGATTGCATCCTCGGAGAAAATAAGGTTGTCGGGGTTTTTCTAGTTGGTTCAGGTTTCCCGATGTACGAAGGAATGTGAGAATGCTAAGGAAGAGAATGACTGATTATGATCAAGTGGGATTAGATTAGAGTGGTCTAGGATGCGAGGAATAACCGAAGAATGGCTTGCTGGTTATTTTGGAAGGCTATGATCATGGAGTAATCATGTTTGGTGACATCCACGATCAAGTTCGATAACCAGTGGAAAAGGGCATCAAAGAGGCGTTTAGTTTTTAGATCATAATCTGTATAAGTGAGTGTTTGGAGCAAAGGGTTGTTTGCTTCGATAGTTTTCCGTCTGAGGTCCTAGTCCTCGATAGCCGGAACCGGTACAGACCGCGGTATTTCAACACGCTTTAAAGCGTGGTGTTGAGTTGATTTAAATCAAGTTGAGTGAGTAAAGTTAAGTCGGATTACTCACAGTTAAGATGTCTGAAGCTGGAGGTCTCAAGACGCTGACTTTCTACCCGTTGGACGATGACAATGCGGAGAAAGTGTTTGGCGACTGGGAATTCAAGACGATGTCGTTGTTCAAGAAGAAAGGATGGAGCAAGCCGTTCGACGAGCCGGAGATGCCAATTCCGACGAGGAGGAGGCAACTGCCGAGGATGCATCGGAGGAAACAAAGGAGATGTATCGGAGCAACATCGAAGCGATTGATCATCTGGTGATTGCGTGCTCCGGCACGCCCTTGGGCCTAGTGAAGAGAGCTGCAGGAGATGCGCGCGTTGCGATGCATTTGTTGATTGAGAAGTATGCCAAGAACTCGGAGGAGGATCTTGCGGAAGTGATGATGAACTTCAACCGTTGCAAGTTGGAGTCGAAGACGCATGATCCGATTAAGTGGTTCTTGCAGTTGGAAGAGCTGAACAACTGTTTGCGCGGCATCAATTCTCGCTACGCCAAGGAAGAGTTTGAGCTGAAGGCTCACTACTTAGCTAATCTCCCAGCAGGATACGAAGACGTGCAGACCAAGTTGAGTGGTCGGATCAGCGAGTATAGCGTCTTGGAGGTTGAACGAGAGATCTCAAGCAAGTGGAAGCGCGACTTTAAACCAAGCGTCGACGATAAAGAAAAGAAGAAAAACATAAAAATCAAGCATTGAACGTCGAGAAAGGTAAAGTTGGCTTTATGAAAAGTTTAAAGGGAAGTGTCGCAAGTGCGGAAAGCAGGGCCACAAGGCAAGCGAGTGCAAGAGTGACAAGAAGAAGGCTTGTTACAACTGCGGAAAGGATGGCCATTTCGCTCGTGATTGTCCCGACAAAGCGGATGGAAAGGATCCGAAGGCCGAGAACAACATGGGAATGTTCGTTGGCATGTGTTATGAAGTTGGATCGGTTGTTGGATCGACGATGGAGAACAAAGAAAAGTTTCTCTTGGACAGTGGGGCGACGTGCCATGTTGTTGTCGATGAAACGATGTTGAGCGAAACTTCGCCTGTGAAGGAATCTCTTATGGTTGGTGACGGAAGCGAAGTTCCGGTACTCAAGAAGGAACACTCACCATCGCTACTGAGGGTGGTACTATGAAGTTGACGGATGTGAAAGTCGCTACGACATTCGCCAAGAACATCATCAGTACCGGAGCTCTGGTGAAGAACGGAAACAAGATTGAGATGACCAGTTCGTCGATGACTATTACGGACACTACTGGCAAGAACATTATCAAAGTGGCCCAGGATGCAAACGGTTTGTACTATCTGATGGGCAGCGCGGTAAAGGAAGAAGTCACTGCAGTTGATAAGAAGGCAAAGGTGGACATCAATCTGGCGCATGAGGTGTACGGGCATCCGAGTAACAGCCCGCTCTTAAGTCTGATGGGGCAGCTGGGCGTCGAGATCACAGGAACAAAAATGACTTGTGAGGCATGTGCATACGCCAAGGCAAAAGCAAAAGCTGTGTGCAAGACGACGTTGGTAAAGGCAACCAAGAAAGGCGAACGATTCTTTGTTGATACAAGCGGGCCCTACAAAAGTCGATTGGTAAAAGTTGCTACTGGATCTTAGTGGTCGATGACTTTACTCGGAAGGCGTGGAGTTTCTTTGTGAGCCAGAAGTCGCAGATCGAGAAAGTGATGACGCAGTTCTTTGATCGTCTGAAGGGAGACTCGGATGTCGTTGTGAAGTTTGTTCGTTGTGACAATGCGGGTGAAAATGAAAAGCAACTTCGTTCGGTATGCGAGCCACGCGGTATTACGATGGAGTTCACTGCCCCGCACACACCCCAGATGAACGGTGTCGTTGAGCGGAAGTTTGTGACGATTCGAGACAAGGCGGTGGCGATGATGTTAGCGGCGAAACTGTCGGATGAGCATCAAGGAAAGTTGTGGCCGGAAGCAGTGAACACAGCGACGAAGTTGGACAATGCGGTGCCAAATCGCAATGTGCCGACTAGTCCGGATTTTGCCTGGTACGGCGCACACCCAAGATTTCTGCAGAACCTTGTGCAGTGGGGACGAGTCGGCTTCATGACGTTGCGGACGAAACAACCGAAGTTGGAAAAGAAGTCCGTCAAGTGTGTGATGGTTGGGTACGCCGACTCGCATTCGGGCGACACTTACCGTCTCTACAAACCGGACGACGATTCGGTGGTTCTCTCGCGTGACGTTACCTGGTCGGACTGGCATGGTTCGAGTGGTTCGGTTGCAGCTGAGTTACGGATGTTTGCGACCGGAATGCAGATTGATTTGAAAGATGATCAAATTGGGGAGGATGAGTCTCTGAAACCGGTGGTTATTGCGGAGGTCGATGCTGAAGCAGGGAGGAAAGTCGAAACGGTCGAAAATGGATTGGTTGTTTCTGATGCTGTGGTCGACGATGCTTCAGCACCAACAACTCCTCATTTGAAAACGCGTCTGAACAGAGAACTCGCCAAACTGGACACATCGTATAATCCAACAATGTCGATCGGAGAGCAGTTGAATCTTATCATTGAGCGCGGATTGAAAGTCGAAACAACTGATGTCGAAGATTTTTTGTGTGTGATGAATACAGAGCTGGTATCTGATCCGGGCGAACCGAAAAATCACAAGCAGGCATTGAAAGGGCCTGAAGCGGAAAAATGGAGAGCGTCAATGAAGGCTGAGATCGAGAACTTTATAAAGCGAGACGCTTGGAAGATGGTTCCTCGATGTGAGATGAAGAAGAAAGGTCGAAAACCTGTGACGGCCAAGTGGATTTACAAAAGAAAAAGGAGGTGACGGGCATTCGTTACAAGTCGCGAGTTTGCGCGAGAGGTTTTGTCCAAATCCCTGGGGTCGACTACACCTTGTCTCACTCTCCGGTTGCGTCAGACATGTCGGTTCGGATGGTGCTGGCTGTTGTCCTGTTTATGTGGAGGCAAGAGTGGGTGGCCGAAGTTATTGACGTTGAAGCGGCATTCCTGGAGGCATCACTTAGAGAAGAAGTGTACCTTGAGTGGCCGTTTGGACTATACGAGTTCGGTTACATTACTGCGGAAGAGTTGATCAAATACATCATCTTATTGGAGAGAGCGATGTACGGATTGGTACAAAGTCCTCGAGAGTACTTTATGCTCTACTGCGCAGAACTGAGGAGCCTTGGGTTGATTCAGAGTGCGGCGGACCCGTGTGTGGTTCAAGTTCAGAAACAATGAAACAGTTCTGATTGTGGTGGTGTATGTTGATGACTGTATCTTGGCTGGGCCGCAGGAAGAAGTCACGTGGTTCAAGACTGAAATCAAGAAGCGTTTCAATATTGCTGAGATGGGGCCTATCAAGAAACACCTTGGGGTCTGGTACGAGAAGAAGTCTGACGAGGCGGGGCACGGGGCACTACTACGAGGTACGCATGGATGACTACAAGGATGACCTGATCAAAGACTGGGTCGAGCTCGTTGGTACCCTAAAGGCTGAGAGGACACCGGGATATCCAGGAGAGTCTCTTGTGAAGAATGATGGCGACCCTGTCGAGAAAGACCTGTATCGGAAGTTTCTCGGTCGGCTCATGTGGTTCACTCGGAAAGTGGCTCCGGAGTGTGGAAATGCTTGCAGAGAACTGGCGATGTTTATGGACGCACCCGGTGAAGAACATTGGCGAGCCATGGGCCGGATGATGGGTTATTTAAAGGGCACAGATGTTCACTTGAAGCTGCGTGAGCCGGTGAACTTAAAAGTGTACGCTTGGGTCGATTCGAACTTCGCGACGAATAAGGAGACAAGGAAAAGTGTGACTGGCTATTTTGTTACCATTGGTGGATGCTTGTGTGGATTTGTCAGTAAACTGCAGCCAGCGGTGACTCTCTCGAGTACGGAAGCAGAATATTATGCAGCGTCCACGTGTGCAACAGATATCAAGTTCTTGCAGATGCTGTTTGAGGAGATTTTCCGAGGATGAAGGTTCGGCCTGCTACGTTGTTTGAGGACAATACGGGGGCAATTTTCTTGATGGAAAATCAGGTGGTCGGCAATCGGACGAAACACATAGACATTCGTATGCATCACATCCGTGAAATGATGTCGAGTGTTGATGATGCAGATCCGAGACTTGTTGTGCGATTTATTCGGTCGGAGAATAATCCTGCAGACTTGGAAACAAAGAATGTGAATGAGCGAATTCACAACTTGTTGGTTCCACTGGTTCGTGAGGGTTTGTTGAAGGAGCTCATCTTAGCATCCGACAGGGAGGATGTGGAAGAGAGACGTCCAGTAGGACACGGTTGAGTGTCGGAGCGGTGCAAAGATGACCTGATTGCATCCTCGGAGAAAATAAGGTTGTCGGGGTTTTTCTAGTTGGTTCAGGTTTCCCGATGTACGAAGGAATGTGAGAATGCTAAGGAAGAGAATGACTGATTATGATCAAGTGGGATTAGATTAGAGTGGTCTAGGATGCGAGGAATAACCGAAGAATGGCTTGCTGGTTATTTTGGAAGGCTATGATCATGGAGTAATCATGTTTGGTGACATCCACGATCAAGTTCGATAACCAGTGGAAAAGGGCATCAAAGAGGCGTTTAGTTTTTAGATCATAATCTGTATAAGTGAGTGTTTGGAGCAAAGGGTTGTTTGCTTCGATAGTTTTCCGTCTGAGGTCCTAGTCCTCGATAGCCGGAACCGGTACAGACCGCGGTATTTCAACATGGTAAATGGGTAAAAAATGTGTTTCAGACACGGACCAGCCCAAAAAATGTGCGGCGCACAGACAATGTCCGAATGGTGCACGTGTTACCTTCAGAACCATAGGGCAAAACAACGATCTTCCTAGTAATAGCTTAACCCAAGAAAGGGCTAACGAATTGCAGGTCGCGAACATCCTTTGTTAAATCTAGTTCATTGTGATTACATTTAAACAACTGAAGTATATTGCGTGGGAATATTGTCCCTTTTTTCTTATCGCATCAACTGAATCGGTGGACCCTGAAAGGCCTGTCGCTTGCCTGGTTTCAGCCCCAAAGGAGGGTCTTCCGGAGGCACCCATTCACTGGCAGTGAAATTCAATCCCAATTCAGCACTCAGTTCCATGAACGTCCAATACCACAAATGATTGGGAGAATCCAGTCGGGTCGCTTGGGAAAGATTCTCCGGCGGAGGTTTCATCCAAGGCTTCCTTCGGCCACCAAAATGAACATGCTCTCCGTAAATGGGCACACAATCGTTTCCTGGCGGCGACCAGCATGTCAAGGGAGGTACACGTTGTTGTTGCTGCGTTGAAGTGCCACTATTCTCATTCGTATATTTCATCCCCAACTCTTGCAGAGGAAAACTGTTTTCCAACTTCACTCGACCATCGGCATCACAACAACCCCAGCTCTGCACGGTATGACCCACCACAAGGGTGACATTCTTCTGTTCATACTTGGCCCAGTGATACAAGAAGCCTTGATCGACATGAGCCCCATAAAAGGTCCATTCACGGCCTGTTTTACCCGTGCGAGTTTCCCAATATTCCGACGGTCCCAGTGCATGTCCCCATCCTTGTATTGTATCAAATGTCTTGGCAGTAGTAGCATTCTTGGGAGATGTCCTGTCGAGTAGAATGGCCGCTGCGCGTTCGAATGCACCTGGGGCCGGTCGCAACAAGAAGAAACCACCATTGGCTGGTGCAATCGGTCCAGCGACTAGCCAATTCGGTTTCATCCCTGCATTCGAGTCGGAAGATAAGTAAAGAGATAATCCAGATTCGTCAATGGCATGACATCGGCGTCCAGGAACAAGATACCTTGATTGTATTGTGTGAAATTCAGGATACGCAATTTATCAAACTGGGTTCGGTAGAAACTTTGAAAGGGTGTTTTGGGAATATACTGAATATGAACTTGCAAGGACGATGAATGAAGTAGTAGCAGATCCGTGTCGGGCAACGTTTCGTGAGGCGATGAAAAGTCCATTTGAATCAAGACGATGACATCGGCATGACTGCCGTATTGCGACAAGAGACGCGCCGCGACGGCAATGTTATAAAGTAAAGGACGATACGCAGGACGATCCGGATCGCAGCCTCCAACCAAGAAGGCGTACGCGAAACTTGACATTGTCTTTGGTATTGCTGTTCCGTTTAATAGTGTTGACATCGATTTTGTCGAGTGCTCCACTAGAACATGCCATTGCAAAACAGGAAATAGAATTAAAAGAAGAAGCAACAGGAAATTCCGTAATGATGGCGATGCGTGTGAGTTAACATTCGGTGGCCATTGTCTGTGTTGTTGTGTAAATTGCTGTTTGCTTGTGTTGAGAGAGAGAAACACGACGTTTTGTTTCTTGTGTATTTTACAAAAGGAAAAAGGGCATTTGACGAAATAATGGGAGACTTTTTCCTTTTCGTCACACCGAAGAAGAGACAGTTCTACGAGCCCTGTTACGGTTAAGGTCATTGCGTCGAACGGGATCCAGCGTTCGTGCTTGGTGCGTCAAACAGTTTCAAGGATCGAGAGGAGAAAGCGAGCGACAAGCAAACAGAGGATCGTCGACAAAGCACAACAAAAAGAATGCTCTTAGTTACCATTGAACTACTTAGTTCGCAATGATGAACAGTTTGCACGCAGCTTGTTAATATATAAAAACAAACAGAAGAGTTCTTTTCTTTCTGTCTATCTCTGCACGTTACATGCTCATCTCTTTCCTTCATTCCTTTTCACAACCATTACAACAACAATATGCCTACTAATACAAACAATAACAAGGAGAATCGCATTCAATCTTTACTACAGCAATGTCAACGGCAATTCACTCAGTCACAGCAACAGCAGCCACACGCTGTAGCCGCATCGCTCGGGCGTGCGCTGGCACAAGCGTGTCGTGAAACAAATGATGATGATTTACCCGAGCAAATCATACTGGAAACAATCGCGCGAACGGATCTGCATTCTTCGATCGCGCACGCCTTTTGAGAACATTCATACAAAGACAGCATTTCTGGCCACTGGGATGACTGTATTGGAGCAATCGACTTGTTTTCCTGCATGTGTGCGCGCCTATGCGAAAAGCATCGTGATTCATCCCTCCAACACGGAAACGGAGGCTCTTTTGGAAGTCTACCAACGTTTGGAGCAGTCATCTTCTCGGGCTATGCTAGTACGTGAAATCATTCCTCTCGTATTACGAGAGAACACGACACGCATGCTCGCTTTATTGTCGCCACTGCTTGCCGTTACGTTCTTGTCGCCGTGCTCGTTGGAAACATTTCAAGAACAGTCATCGTTTTGCAGCAGTTGTGGCGGGCAATGTGGTCGGTATGGGCCAACGAGTCGTTTGTGCAAAAGATGCAATTAATCAAATGGATGACACGCGCTTTGCGGGTGGTGCTCATGGCGCAAGACAATCATCACCATGTTGAATTGATGCAATCGTGGTTCATGGAACTCGTGCTGTTGGCTCAAGCCATTGTAAATGATGAAGATATCGAAATTCTACCACTTGTACAATGGAGCGATACGCTTTTATATGAGATTGTACCGCTCGTGAGAGACAAGTCGAAACAAAGTCGTGAACGCGCGGCCTCATTGTCTTCTACATGGAAGCCTATCTACGACGGGCTCGTGAATTGGATGGGACTTTGAGAGACTTCCTGGTATTTCTAACTTCCCATTGGACCCCTTTGCGTTTTGCAGTGGGGCACTCTTCTCGTTTCTACGCATTCTGCGGAAGAACGACAATCACTTTTGAATTTGCTTATACATTGGACGACGATGCGATTAAGTGCGTCGATACCTTTGTTACGTCGCTTTTGGAAGGATTGGCTTGTATTTGGGCCCATGATCCTGATTGCCAATCACTTGCTTTGCAGTTAAACAGGAACTCTTGGCGAATCCAATCGGTGACACCGAAGGCTCATATAGAAAGAGCTGTAGTTTTGGAGCACGACTCTTGGAGGGCGACCAGTCTTTGCTGGGAAAGATTATTCTTTCTTCTTCTCCGTTTACGGATGCAACGATCATACCCTCTGAGCGACAAATAACACTGCTCCTCGTGGCGGCCTCTCATTTGTCGGTACTCTCAGAGCAACGTAGTTGGTACGACTTTCTCGAGCGACTCATCAAGGCTTACCCTCATCTGGGTATCACATTTCTCCCCATCCACTTGCAACTTGTGCAGAACGCTGCTCAAAATTGTGACGGACGAGACACTTTGCGTCATTTGGAGTTCATGGCGGGGACTCTTGTTACTGATCCACATTGTGCTCAACAAATTTGGACATTTTTTGGTTCGCAGTGGGTCCAGGATGGGGCTCAATGGATTTACGGATCGCTATTCTCCGTCTGTACCCCACTATATGTCGAACAAACAAACGAATGTATCGTCGCGTGGTAGACTCCTTGGGAAGTTTTCTGCTCGAGAAGGATCTTGAAATTCGATTGGCTGCCGCCGCAAGTATTTGCGAGCTCGCTAAAGATGACTGTATACGAGATGTTTCTGATGTGATTGCGTGGATTCAACAACTCTTAACAGAAGACGGAAGATCAGCGATCCATTCTCTACTGAAACACTACGCGATTATGAGCCTTCACTTTTAACAGGTCATCGAGAACTGGAGTTCCCGTTGGTTATTAAAGTTTTGAACAGTAGATTGTGTGATATAAATGATCATGGTAAGGTGGTTCGATTGCCCATCCCGATCTTGGAGGCTTTTTGCTTGCTTCTTGGCGATGGCGAGGTTGATGAGGATGAGGCCAACGGTGTTGTAAATGTACAGGTGAGGCAGTCTATTGACACCCTCTTGTATCTTGGTAATGCGCTTTTGAAAAGGGATAAAACGCCCCAAGAAAGCGAAACTTACCTGTTCAACATTTTGAATCACTCAATCGCTACTCCTTAAAGACGCTTGAAGTCGACGAAGACGATGTGAAGCGCGCTGCTGCGGCATCTGAAGAAACAGAAGAAAATTCTCAGATAACCTATACCAATAGGTACCTTCAGCTACAACGGCTTGTACTTGGTGGCATGGAAAATTTACATTCGCAAATCAGAAAGAACGATACAGTCCAACCTGTTGTGGAACTGGCAAGAAAACTCATGTCATTCGAAGAAGACGTATTAGGAGCTAGCTTTTGGCAGAAACGAAGTAGCCCCGAACTGGCATTCGTGCTTCCAAAAATCAGCTCAGCTATGAACGAGCCCTACGAGCGGCACTGCCATCAGCCAGTTTATTGAAGAGCCTTCCGACAACACCGTTGTCGAACGATCGCGCAATTGCAGCACTTTTGTCATCGGATGGTACCCAGCTGACGATTTTGCGCGACAATGCTGACGCCAGTATTGAAAGTACTGATCCTTTACTTTTGGTTTTGCCGTGACAGGTTTTCTTCGGATATCTAGACTTTGTCTACAGCACACATTCAATACGCCTTTCGCGCTTTTCAAGGAAATTCGAGATTGGAACGAAGTGTTTGTGAGTCCAGATGGCGTTTATCTTTGTCTGGCTTCGTTCGCTGTTGCTGTTGCTAGGGAGTACCATCGGATGAAGGGCTGAGATCGGAACTTCGGGATGTCGTAGAAGAAATTCTTTGCTTCTTCCAAGGAAGCGAATTTCAGGACGCGAGTTTAGGAAAGATTTGTCTAGGGCTGTGCGGAATAATCTATATTCACCTCGGGAGTCCCAAAAGTAAACGAAATACTTGATATTTTGGAACGCTCCGTTCGTCGTTACGGCGGACAACAAGATTTCGGAGCATACTTCGGCATTGCAATCATTGCCCAAACAGTCGAAACTGTCTCAAGAAGCGAACAACCTAACTTGTCTGGTGCTGAAATGTCAAGAATCACGGCGAAAGCAGCATCGTTCATAGTGGAAGAACTACTTTCATGCTATGAAGGTGGCGGCAACGCGACGCAAGTGAGGACGGATCTACTTGCTTGCATAAAGTCGGGAAAGGCGACGCCAGATCTGGTTCTTTCCGTGGAGCGCCTAGGTTCAAACTCTCTGCCTTTGCTTATGCCCAAGAATGCTGTTGCTCGCTGTTTACTGATCAGTTCGTCTATTTGCTTACCTTCTCTTGCCATTTCTGATGGGAGTCTACTTCTTGCTATTTTCCGTCTGATAGAATCTTTTGAATGGACAGGCGGCAAAGGAATTGCATTGGCAGCTATTTTGCGGCAATGTGATACATACCAACTCATCACCAAGACAGAGCTTGAATTTATTCATAACGAATATGCCAGCATCTTTCAAATTAGAATCGATCGCGGTGGAACCTATGTTGATGCCGGCGGTCTGGATGGGATTTTTTACACTGTGAATGGAATGCCCACAGCATCAACGCCCCAGTTCGCCCGCCGTCTCTTCGTGGGAAATAGCGGTTTGTTCGACGACGAAGGGTGCGCGACGTCTCTGATTGCATGTGTCCTGACGATTTGCTCGATGCCTCCTCTAGGGATGACCGCGTTCACCGATATGGCCCGTATCCACCAGAACACTTCCGAAGCAGATGTCAAGGATATAACTGAGATTGTCCTTGCAGCCGCCAAAAGAGGTGATGGCACTAAATACAATAGCACAGGCACAGTCTTGCTAGGCATGCTTTCGTCTGCTCAAACAGAGACACTGGTCAAGGAAACAGCCTCGCATAATTACTCAAACGCAAAGCCTTCCACTATACGACAAGGCGTCCAGTCCGCAGTTGGTATAAAAATACAATCAAGACCGCAGTTAGGCACATTGTCAGAAGGCGTGTTAAGTCTCCTCGAGCGCTGCTATGCGGACGGTCATGATAAAGAGCATGTTGGTCTTCAATCGTCTCTGGCCGCGCTTGAAAGCATTTCACTTCCCGGAGAATTTGCGAAGGGCGTTATATTAAAACATTTACAGACCATGAAATGTGGTGGAGAAGCGGGGGTCAGCTTGTTGTGCTCTCAAATACAGGGTCGACGTAGTGTACTGCAGGACGGCCTCGAATTTGTTGATCTCGCGCTACAAATACTATCTGCTTCGTCACCGGACGCATGGCGCAGCGCTGTCGCTGATAGAACTGCCCGCGACGAGCTTGTCAGCGAGATTTACAAAATACTTCCTAAGCTTTCTAATGCAGCGCTAGGGACATCAATAAGGAATGTGTGGAAGCTCTGCAATAATGCTGAGGTGGGGTCTCGATTCATGGCAATCTTGTTCTTAAATAGCCTGGGACAAGTGCTTGTTGGATCAGCGCTATCATCCAAAGCGAAACAGACTGTTTGCGATATTCTCTGCAGCGAATGCTACACGAACGTGATTTATGTATCTTTCGACGAAGCTACAGTTGTCGCCGATGGTGGCGACTCTCTACTAAGTGCCTTTATCAGCTGCGCTCAGCTAGTACCAGTTTCAGTATTGGAATCATCAACAATCTTGTCCATACCGGTTCGAGACAAGGATTGCTCGATACTTCAAGACAGCTTCCGGGTATATGTTGCTTTGAAGCTGCTGAACACACACGGCTGTATTCCTGCGTCAAACAGACAAGCTCTTCTGAAGCAATATCAAACTTGGTTAATCCAGAGTTTGGCATCGCTTGATTCGTTCCAGTCTTCGAAGATCGATTGCTTGAGGCGTCTACATCATATTTTCGCCAAAATAACATCCGAACACAGCATTGAATCAAAACACGAGTTACTTTTGTGCTTCTTGGACAGCATGCTTCTAGTCTCGACGTGGGCGCTGTCAGCTACCCTTGAACTAGTTGGCATGCTTGTTGCGACGTGGTGCCATGATAAAGAAAAAGGTTCGGCATCCTTGAATGGTGCGATGGCGAACAATATCCCGGAGATGGAAAACTTACACCGCGCGATCAACTGAACATGTACGAGGGTCTCGTTATGGACCTGCCACAAAATCTTTCACGTTTTTTGACAAGCGAAAACCGTCCCCGGTTTTCAAATATTCTGTATCGTTTGCGTTTACGGTCCAGCAGGATTACAACGGAAACAATACCTCAAATCATCCTCCTTACACTCTGTTCTTGTCAGAGCGTTCTTGAGAAAGACAACTCATATTTTTCTGAAGCTACGAAGTTTATTGCGAAGTGAATGCGTTTACGGGTGATCAGGTGTTCCTGAGGATATGAAACACGGCACATCAATCAGCTTTGCACGCATATTAGGAGCAATGTTAGGAGGTCCGGATCATAATCTAAGACAAATTTTATCTAAGTTTTTCATAAAGAAGGATTGATGCAAAACCCTTTGAAAAGTAGCATCCGACAGCACGAGTTAAGCGAACACGTATCCTGCAAAGTATGCAGAAACCCTCTCACTGCAGCTTCAAGAAATGAGGGTGTCGAATGGTCATAAACACACCAGTCAGTTCCTCAATGTGCTCACTGGTCCTTTGACAATTTAGTTTACTGTACTTGTACCCGCGAGAATTAAGCTGTAAATCGATCAGTCCAGATCCAAGTTTCGAAAGGATACAACGAGTTGCCTGAAAAAAGAAATTCAATGTTTGAACCTCTGATTTAATGAGAATGGATGCAAACATATCTTGAGTACTAGAAAGATCATCGTTGGCTTCGCTGGACCCGTACTTTGCAAGAGGTCCAGCAGTCTGGTTTCAAGCTTTCGCAATGCTCTTCTTTCTAAAGACAGGTCATGTCCGTCCTCAGGAGCGGAGCCATCGTCACCGGGACAGGAAGAATACAGCAACGAACCATCATTATTTTCCTCATCGCATTCGTCAAGGAAGCTATGGAGGTCTGATTCGTTTTCATCTTCAGTTACGGAGGCCTGGCTGCCATGTTCGTCTTCTGAAATAAAACACTCCACTGCCTGTACCAGTTTTCCATACGTGTAACTTTTCGGACCGACTCGCAAATGAATCGTGAGCGGCCCCCAGTAATCGGTTTAAAATCAAGTATGTCGTTGGACGATCCGTCTGGCTCGGTATTTTCGTCCAGACAAAACCGTAATTCATTAAGAGCTGCGAGTTGGGCAGGGCTCCATACGTTATTCGAAGCACATCACCTGGAGAAATATCTTTCGCTGCTTTAACCACAACGAAGCCATCTTGATAGCTGTAAGAAACATTTTCGAGACGGTTCTCCCTCGAGCATGGTTACACAGATCCAAGAGGGGCATCATGGCTGGAACAGAATCACCGCAATCCGTCTTGATAGCGCCATCCATACCAAATGCTCGACTTTTACCCATGTTAAAGCGTGAAAGAAAGGTTCTTTCCCAGGACATGACATAAGGTGATCGTTGGTAGCCAAAAAAAGTAGAAACGGCGTTGTAATCATCGGAAAGTTGTTGCTCAGCATCCTCTATTCGTTTCAAGATAGGCGACCCTCGAAGCCGCCGAATTCGTTCTTCAGGAGTCCATGTGATTGGGAGATTTTGGTCCACGGACGTTGGCAAAATGTCGAGATAAGGTTGTATCTCTTCCACTTGACTGGTCATATACAGCGCAAGAGCTATATCTTCCTCGTGTTCCACATGTTGCATTGTAAGCTCTCTCTTATCAAATGCTCCTCGCGCAATTTCAATAAAGATATTCGGAACCAAATGTTGACGACTGATCACAACATTTACGGAGAGTTTCATCAAAATGGAGCCGTCGTCTACGTGCGAATCAACGTTAAGCTCTCTTGTCTTTTCGTTGAAACACACAGTATCACAAACTTGGCTGTCTCTTGCCCTCATCCACTTCACGAGCCTCTCGAAAGCGCCCTCGTTGTCCGTCGACAGAATGACTTTTGTCGCTTGTTTGTTTCTTCATGACTCATTTTTGAAAGCACTGAGTTCGCTTGGAAAGAATCAACAACGGTAGCGCTAACAGTAATTACGATAACGAGGAAAAGGGACGGAAACAATGGACGATGGACAGTGGTCCATCGTGAAAGATGATAAATAAATAAATAAACCTTACGAAGTAAAAAACACGACGAGCTGGACGAGCGACGAGCAGAAGGTCGGTGATAGCTTTAACCTTCGTAGGGTAGGTAGCTCAGCAATAAATAGACCAATTTTCCAACAATTATAGACCTGCCTTTCGGATAGACTGATAGATGATCTAGTGTTGAGGACAACTATTTACAGCATAGCCGTTCATAACTTCCACGGAGTCGGCCGCGTCAAAAATGTGGTACACAGTAGTGACGTTCCTCCTTGCTGTTTTTGCACGTAATGAGATTGTTTATGCGGTGAGTCGCCGTACTGAAGTTCCTCCTTGCTGGTTTGCACCTAATGAAATTGTTTATGCAATGAGTCGCCGTAGTGAAAAGTTCCTCCTTGCTGTTTTTTGAACGTACTGAAATTGTTTATGTAGCGCGTCGCCGTAGTGAAGTTCCTCCTTGCTGGTTTGCACGTAATGAAGTTGTTTAGGTAGTGATTAGTCGTAGTGAAGTTCCTCCGTGCTATTTTACACGTAACAAAATTGCTTACGCTGTGCGTCACTGGAGTGAAGTTCCTCCGTGCTGTTTTAAGCCTAACGAAATTGCTTACGCTGTGCGGCACCGTAGTGAAGTTCCCCGGGAGTACCTGGTAGCGAAATGCAAGGCCGATGTCGCTGCTTTCTTCTGGGAGTGCAGTAGAAGACTCATTTATCATTGCTTTTGAAATATTAGCATCTCCTCGACGACACTCCTCTTGATTCTTGACAACTGCTGCAATGCTGCAAAGGCTGAAAATAGTGGTATTACCTTATCAATCGTCATGAAGAGCAGGCTCTCATCTCTAGTAGGTGGATGGAGCAAGTTACAGGGGCAAATGCATGTCCAGGGACCATAACAGCCCCATGTAGTTGCCGGCTTTGCAAAGCGAGATTCATTTTGCCAGAATTTGGTCTCTAATAACAAGTTCAAACAGTTGATAACGACCAAATCCTCATTCGAGTTGAATAAGGTCTCTAGTAGAACAGAAATCGGTCCTTTGTGTCGGGGCAAAGGCGACAAAAGATAACGAACGACAGCCAAATCACTGTGATTAAAGCAGCTAAACTCGCCATTCAGAGGCTGAAACGCGTAAATTCTCTCGTTCGATGTCTACCATTGCAACACTGAACAAACAGATTGGGTCGTATACAGTCGCAAACGATAGAAACAAACAGGAAGACACACAACGCTCTCCGCGCGTGCAGAAATCGAGTCAGAAACACCAATTTCTTCGATGTAGAACTCGCCTGTGTCTCCGCAACTCTCCTTGAATATTAGGAGAACAATTTAATAAATAAGGCAATATTTTATGGAAATGATGTTTTTGTTTTTTTATAAAATACAGTGCGAATGGGAGATCGTTTCTAATAAGGTTCGAATTATTGGTCCGAAGGAATTCCTTCGTACTTTTTTTTTGGGAAGAGGGAAGAGGTAGACCTACGAAGTACGACAGATTTCTTCGTACTGTAGGCTGTAGTTTTACGTTGTACTGGTACTATAGACCCTTGTCTGTTGTCTGTCTTGGCTTTTGTTGGAGACAAGAGTCACAAGACACAAGACACGACTCAAACCTGATTCCGATTTTTTAGTACTCAATATTTCTTGTTATCCGGGAATTCAATTGAAAAATGTTAAAGTGTTCCAGTGTCCAGGGACAGACTAGATCTATTCAAATCTCAAAAGCTAGAGAGACCTACAGTAATACAGTAGTTTCATAGTCTAGCTGCTGTACTCGCTGATCAACAATTCGACAAACTATGCCGTCGGCAGTACTGGTATTGGCATGATGCTTGCAAAATGCAAGAAGCACGGACGTGAGGATAACGTTTTGCTAACCACGACACGAGGCACTCTCCAAATAATGGTGGTATCCGCGCGTCTGTGCATTCTGCTAAGTGCTAAGTATGTGTGCATTGTGCATGCATAATGCGTAGCACGCAGTCATGATTTGAAAACAGTACACTCTACTCTAGTCTTCTTGACGTGGAACTTGCGTCAAAGTCAACGAAGACAAAGACAAAACTGTTTTTTTCACCTTTCGAGACTTTGGTATTCATTATTCATCGAAGGATCACAAATACGAACGTGCTCGGAAAATAAAACCTTGTTGTTGTTATTTACTCTGCGCCCTACGACATCTCTCAAGGTAAATGAGTTTGCATTTCTCGTACCGAATTGATCTCCGTTAAACTAACCCCGCCGCATTTCGCCCGCCAGTTTCAAACTTTCCGTTCTGAATCTCCTTGTCTTTCGTTCTCGATCCCCAAGAATCTCTCCTGAAATGATTGGAATGAATCTACTCATTCTATCGGTACTGTTGGCTCGCCTTACTGTTGTCTTCGGATTCAACGAGATGGCTGAGCGACGCACTCCAGTTGCCCATCTCCTCAGACGCGGAAGGAACATGTTGGAAACCTGTGAATGCGATGACTCCAACGTTTACACGTTTGATTCTTGCGACGAAACAGGGGCCTGTGCTTATACTTGCATCGACGACGGTAACGCGTGCACCACTCAGAGCTTGGACGTCGAAAGTTGTGCTCCTCAAGACATCGATGTTGCTGTTGCTTGCGACGATGGGAACGACGAAACCATCGACTCATGCAGCTCAGACGTCGGCTGTGTGCATACGTGTGACGACGGAAACGAGTGCACTGATGATAGTTGGGACGATATCAAAGGAGAATGCATCTTCGAAATAAAGATCTGTGACGACGAGAACTTGTGGACTCTCGACATCTGTCTACCAAGCGGAGGCGGGTGCAAGTTTCTTGATTTGTCTTCCACCGATCTGAATAGCTTCGAATTGTACTACGAAAACAACATTGCGAATTTGCCCGATGACACTTACTTCTACGAAGATGAAACGACTTTGTCTAACGTGAAGATTGAGTCTTTAGTCAACTGGATCAGCAAGAAAGTGGTCTCGGCAAAACCCCGTTTTGTTACAAGCAGACCTACGGTCGTGGCGTTGGGGAAGTCTTGTCAACGTGTCCCAGTTCAAAGGAAAAAATTGGAGCTCTTTGTTACAGCCCATGTCGACCTGGTTATAGCCGCCAAGGAACATTCGATTGCCAACAAGAGTGCAAAGCAGGCTGGAGAGATGATGGCCTTTTTGTCGCAAGACAGAGTATGGTAGAGGTGCAGGGTGAGTTCGCAAAGGCTGTGTTACACGCGTTTCCCATTGACGATCGCACTTATTCGTTTACTTACCTCAATTCATTTCGACCCTTACAAAGCTACCCATGGAGATTCGGAGACCCTTTGAACGACTCTGGTATGTTCCGCCGCTGCGAAGCTGCTCATGGTCGTGGCAGATGCGAGAAGTATGGCTTAATTGTCTATCCGAAATGTAAGAAACGAAAACGCAAATGTCGTTTTGATACCGCCAACTTTACTGACCCTAAATGATTTTCGTAGGTCAACCGGGGTACAGTCCATTTGGATGTTGCATATGCCGGCCTCCAGTCCCAAATTGCGCCGCTGAAGGGTATAACTCTCCCGGATTTGACCTTTCATGTCCTGTAAAAATTGAGCTAGGCGATCCAACTCCTCTTGTCTGCGCAAACGGTCTGGAACAAGATGTTGCACTATGCTATCCGCCCTGTCGAACAGGCTTCGATGGGATTGGCCCGCTGTGCTGGCAGTACTGTGACCCAGGTAGGGTCGACTGCGGAGTTGGATGCGCCGCGGATACCGCAACGTGTGCTCTCTCGACAATAGACATGGTCTTTGCTCCGCTGATACTGGCTGCAAACGTAGCGACACTTGGGCTAACCGCTGCTCCTGCGAATGCAGCAAGAGCGGTTGTTGTTGGCTCCAAAACGGTAGCGTACAGCAACAAAGCAGGCTACGCCATGTTAAAATTGGCCAATATTCTTCGAACTATCGATCTGCCAAACATTCCCAAGGGTGCAACTCTAGTCAAACGGGCGTCGCTTTACTTTCGACCATCTGCGATACTGAATGTGCGCTCTGTAGTGCACACCGCGCTCACAGTATACTCGACTGTTTACGCTCAGCTATTCGAGGAGTTGGCAACTGCAGAAGTGAATGCAAAGTTGGATCAAGAACTCTCACCAGAAGATGCATTATATATCAAGGCTATCTGGGCGACTATGCAGTTTGATGAAATACAGGCCGCTGAAGAATGGAATATCGCACAAAGTACGCTGGCCGCGGCGAGTGTGATCGATATCACAGGCCTTACTGGTGTGGTTGCAGCCTATGCAAACCCTATATGCCTCGATGTTGTACCGTTCCCGAATTTGGAGGCTCTCAACAGTCCCCCAAGGCAACTTGTGAAGACATTGAAATCACCGCCGATCTTGAAAGTGGTTGCGAAGGAACAGTTCCTGCCGATATGATCGGTGCAAAATCAACCGACCCAGACGGTGACCTTTTGACCTATTCGCTATCTGGAGGACCACTCACGGTGGAAGGCTCACCACACACTGTGACCTTAACTGTTCAAGATCGCGATTCAGCCTCGGATACATGCTCGGCCAAAGTAATCGTCATCGATCCGACGGATGCTGTTGTATCCTGCCCAACATCGATTTCACAGGGCACCGACCCTGGAACGTGCAGTTCTGTTGTAGCGTATCCATCTCCTGATGTGATTGATAATTGCCAAAGCAGGAGCGACTTGGAGCAAACAGCAGGATTCGGTGCTGGTTCCGCGTTCCTCTCGGAGAAACTCAAAACATTTTTCAAGTAACAACATTTCCAGGGGCGAAATCAGTTTTTGTAACTTCAACGTCAACATTCACGATGCAGAAGCCCCAAACATTTCGTGCAACGGCTTAGCTGCGACTCTGAACACCGAACCAAAGCTTTGCACTGCCGCCTACAGTTTCACTGAGCCTACCGCCACTGATAACTGCGAGAACGAGTTTGATCCGGAAGAGTTTGAAGCTGGAGTGTATGTCGTGCAGAGAACTGGTATCATTCAAGCTCAAGGACAGCCATTCCCACTAGGAACGACCACGAATACGTATGAAGCATCTGATAACGCAGGTAACACTGCGCAGTGTTCTTTCGATGTAGTTGTTGTTGACGAAGAAATTCCGTCGATTTCTTGTCCCAGTTCCATTGTCATCGCAGCCATTGAGTTTTGCGACAAAGCTTTTGTCGAGTACACCGCTCCTGATGCAAGTGACAATTGTTCAGTGGAGAATGTGATGCTCACCAGTGGACAAGAGGCCGGTACTTATTTCCCACTCGGAGTTACTACCGTGACTTGGACTGTAACGGATGGCTCTGGAAATCAGAACAGCTGCACGTTCGACGTTTTGGTTGTTGAGGATCTTGATGGTGATGGAACTCGAGATTGCACGGATAATTGCCCGACAGTTTACAATCCAGACCAAAGCGACGCCGACATGGACAAAATCGGAGATGCATGCGACGCACTTTTGTGCAATAACTGCTGGCCAGGCACATCGGGGCCGTGTCGCCAATCGAATAGTGTATGCCATGGTCTTAGCCGGGGAGCTTGTCCTGTTGGAACCAGACCCTGCCAGACTGCACCCCTTCCTTTGTGCTCTATGTGCTCTCCAGGAACCGAAGGTCCTTGTCAACAGCAGAACGGAGTTTGCTGGAAAAAACTTTCATCTGGGGCGTGCCCGACCGGGACAAAAGAATGCGGTGCCCCGTAACTGTATAGTGGAATGAAGTAGCGCGCAAGATATCCTGATTCTTACATGAGACGCAATTGAATTTCGCGCGGAGGCTGGATGCGAATGCTCCGTCCGGACAGTAAAATTGATAAATGTATAGCATGTTCTAGCCCTAACGTGAAATTTCATTTGTTGCGTGTTGTTGGCGCTTGGGTTAAGTTCTTGGCAAGGTTCTCTAAAAATGTTGACAAAGGCAAACCAAATTCGGGTGCAGACAGTCCGCTCTAGCTCCTCAAATAGCTCGTGAGCGCCACCCAGAAGCTGTTGTCTACTCGGTCTGTCGTTCTTGCTAGAGCTCCCATTGTTTTACAGGCCTCGAAGTCAGCAATATCATCTCCACGTCAAGCCGCTACGCCAGCTGCACAGCACGCTTGAGATACTTTTGCAACGGACCAAAGAAAACTAACGACAAACGTACCAAGTAAGCGTCTACCTTTACTTCGAATTTTAGTTTAGAAAACTGCCCGGAAGTGGACTCCGAGGATCAAGTAGAGAATCGCGGTCTAAATAGCAAGAGCGTACTTTTGATTTCCGCCAAAATAACAGACGTTGCGACCAAGTCCTTACAAAGTGTGGCAGCTTGTTTTTCCAGACTTTTCGAATCAGATCCTGAAACCGGGTGTAGTAAAGAAGAAGCTGAGTCAGCACCTGCTTCAGAATCTCCATGCCGTTGCGGAAGTTAGAAAAGTATGATAGCACGTCTCGATTAATGAGCTCTATGTTGCTCTTCCAGCTCGAAGCGAAACCCAAAACAAGCGCCTCCACTTCTTGAGAGTTCACTTCGCAGTCCATGCCGGTACCGTTTTGCTCGCAAAATCGGCTTCTGTCTGCTGAACAAACGCTATTATGTTGGAAAACCCCGTGGCTAGAAGCTCCGTGTCGACAAAGTTCTCTCGCTGTGTCATTAAATGTTCAACAAACTTGTTGAACTCTTTTCCCACAACACGACGTTCTTGGAAAATGGAAACGACTTGATCCAAATTGTTGATAATGAATACAGTTTTCTTTGTCTGCGACGAGTGTTCGTCAGAGAGACGATCCAATAAGGCGATGAACTCATCAATCATCTCGGACAAGTCCTCTAGCAGTTTCTCACCAGCACTGATAGAAGCCAGTTCGTCAGTAACACCCGGTGTGAGAGAACCTGACACTGACACCGAGGATGTCGATCGTAAAGCTTTGTTGGGAGTTGTCGCTTCAGCAGACCCAGAACGAGGCGCCGGCTTTGCATTCTGAAGAATCAGTAAAATACTGCAAGTGAATTCAGCGAAGCGTCGGGACATGTAGTGAGCATGCAGATCGACACTGCCCAGTTTCAACGCGGTCGCCTGCTTCAAGCTCCTCAAGTTGGCCTCCATAATGGTCTTGAGACGGGGCCACAGTAATTTGGTGCACTGGTCAAAGAACGAATCGAGCGAATGAATCGTTCGGCTTCGGGCCAGTCGTTTGTACGAATGCGTGACTTTGATCATTAAGAGCAAGCACAACGCATCGTGGCATCCGAACAAGTAGTTTTCCAACTGTTCCAATAACAGCGAGAATGTTCCATTGAACAGGAGGTGAAAAGCATCGCGCTTGAAAAACTGACGACAGAAAACATGTTCATTCGTCACGGCATCTACGAGATGCCCCAACAGTGAACGGAACAAGCGTTCGTAGGGATACTTGATATTTTCCGCAAGAGCTACATGTGCCAGGATGGGTTGATGAGAGTCCATATCATCCAAGCAGTCCGAAGCACGTTTCCCAAGCAAAACACATCCACACGCTTCTTGGCACGCGTCGTCAACGAGTCTCGCAAGAGTTGATCATCAATCGCAATCACATCTTGACGAGTGGCCGACGTTTTGGTCGAGTCCAGCTGAAGCAGCTGTGCTTGGTAGGTTCTGAATAACTGCTGCAACGTCTTGCTCATGGACTCTACGTACACATTGAACACTTCCGTCGCAATCTGTGGACTTGCTTCTTCCAAAAAATCCTGCAAGGCCGCATATTTGACCAAGCCGTGAACTTGAATCATTCGGACATTGGTCTGGGGCGACGCAACAAGGCCATTTGCTCCAAAAGTACTCTCTCGTACGTGCAGCAGCCAAAAGTCGTAACGTACGAACTTGTTCTTGCATTTCTTTTCCTGCGGTAGTCTCGGCAGGGGTGCGATCTGCTGACCAAGTTTGAGGCTTTGAGTTGTTGTGGGTATCACGGTATATCTGATTGAGCTCTTGTACACACTGAACAAACGTAGGGTTGACCCGGCCTGCTGTAATGGCGTGTGCAACCGCAGGCGCAATGACAATGTGTTCTAGAAACTCGCGCAGGCCTTGTTCCGCTTGCTTTCGATTTTTGAGCTGCACATCCAGCGTTCGACTCTTTTCTTGTAATTGCCGAATTTCACCTGATAATCCTCCAAGGTCTGCTTTAAAACCAAGTAACATTTCCTGAAGTTGGCTGAGAACGGACTGGCAAATGTCCAAATCCGACCGCAGGGACGAAATTTCACTCGATTTACTGCGGTACGCATCAATGCATTTCGCTTCTAGTTCGCTTAGCTCTTTCTCGACTTGATCGGAATAACTTGTCAAATCCAAAGATCCATCCGCAAGCGCAGCGCGCAAAGAGGATTGGCAAGAAACATGGAAAGGTCATGGGAAAGCTGTTCTTGTCCATAGTCTCCGTCGCTCACTTGCCGCGAATTTCCGGAATGAGTGATTGCTTTTCGGATAAACTGGATAGCAAGAGACTGCCCGAATCGTTCATTGTGTTGTAATTATGGTAGGAAATAATAATATATTAGGAAAATTGAAAGTAAGATTGAGGTGTTTGTTCAGCATCGCACAATTGCAGCAACAACGCAACACGCAACCAACGCTTTCGGCATTCCTCTCGCAGTTTTCACCGCGATGGATCCTTACATTTCTTGGTACAGTAACCTTAATACATACGGTTGACGATGTCGTACAGGTATCATACACCTGCAAAGCCGCGCTCATCGCGCGGAAGAAGCAAGCGTACCAGTACTCTTGGAAGAAGCGTCGCTTTGGATTTGAAGTTTTAGATGAGAAGGCAAAAGCAAAAACGCACCATGGAGTTCGTTGACAAGTCTTGTGGTCGAGTTCACTTTCTTTCTCATTCATACACCAATGCTAAAGCCCATCGACAGGACCCATGGCATTTTGCGCAGCACTCCAGTGAAAGACAGGGTCTATATGCGAATTTACATAAATAAGTAGGGAAATCTACGGTTCTTTCGGGTCGCTTCGGCCCTCCAGCTCGACCGACATTACGATTCGATTTGGATGTCGGAGCGGACGTGCGACAACAATTAGGACTTTGACTGAAACGACTTGTAAGACGGAACGACGAGTGAGCAACGAGGACGCAAGTAACCCTGACGCGCACTGACGTATCGGCACGCGACAACGAAGAATGTGAACATTGGTTTTGAGCGAGAAGTTATAAGGGCGTGTACAAGATAAATGGTTGGACGTCAGATACACAGGCCCCATCAAGAAGCGAACCGCTACCAACCCGAAAAGAGAGAATACTATTCACCCAACGATTTATAAATTACAAAAGTTCATCGCGCATCGCGTGCCCGCGAGAATCACATTACTACAATCAGCGCGGGGCTCTTGAAGAGAAAAAGCAAGAGACTCTCAAACATATACCATGTAACAACATTGTTGCTTCGTCGGAAAATACTGCGCAATGTCCACCCAGGAGAAAGCCGGTTACATCAATAATTTCGACCTCGTCGCGTGTTACGACGTTGTTTCTTCTTTTGATCCGTTTCTGCATGTTGCTCTGCATCGAATCCAATGCAAAATGGACCAACTCACACAGCACATCCATATGATTCGACAGTAGTAAAGCGGAGCATCGAAAATCCTTCGCGGCGCGTTTCACCAATGCCGTTGCCACCAGCGATGGCCGCTCCGGTTGCGGCTTTACTCCCAGCTCTTCCGAGCCTTGAAAGAAAGTGTTGAAGGCATAGAGCTCATGAATAAAATAATCCACGTAAATGTAATTATCACCATCTGTCACTGTAATGTATCGGTTGGAAGATAGCAGCATTTGGAGATAGAACAAATCTTCACCGAACGCTGCCTCTTCGTCGAACACATCGACCTTGAACGTCCGAAGTCCTTCGTGCTCTTTGAAACACTCGAAAAGGGACGGTATGTGTGGTTCCCAGTCCACGTCTGCAAGCGTATTCGACAAATTGAGAACCTTTAGGTTAGCGTTAGCACTAACGGCGCGGACAAGCTCCTGCGCAACGCGACCGGGGATTGTTGGAATCCGAAAAACCTCCTCATTGCGTAAATAGCGGAAACAGACTTTTAGACACACAAAGTGCCCCAAATCAGCCACGCGCCGGAAGAGAAATCACAGCTTCCGTTGGAAAGGGATCGTGTCCATAATCGATAGCAAGAGCGATTTTGTTAGGTGCAATGCTGAATGATTGAAATTCAGGCCCTAACAACGTTTTGGGAAAACCCAATAGTTGAGAGACTCCACCTTTGAGGAGAAAGGAAGAAGGGCATAATTGTCGCTCAAACGAGGTAGATTCAAATGCCCTATCATCTCAGCCTGTAGAAGGCGGTTCAGGTTGGTATCCGCCAGCCCTGCTTGCCCCGTAGAACTGATGAACGTTAGTGAACCAAACAACGACTCGCGCTTCGTGAGTGCATCGACAAAGGCAGTCCCGCCATCTTCAAACTTGCACTGCTGGAGCTTCAGAGAAATAGGATGGCATCGTGTTGCCAGGACATTTGACTGCTCTTCACTCAGCATCAACCATTCCAAACGCACCTCACGTGACGGGACTAACTGAAACAACTGCGCTAAAATCTGAGAGCCAGCAGCACGAAAATCAGAGCACAAGTCCTCGGCGCCCGCTAGACGGAACATTTCATTCCTTTTCTTTTGATCCAATCGCATAAAATATGCAGCGGTTTGCGCAACCGCATCGTCCGTGTTGCCGACGATAAACAACGTGGGGCCTTGATCACCGACTTTCAAACACAAGGATTTTCGATCATCATCCGGAAAATCCCCGCTGCAGGTATGTGGCATAACATAAGTTAAAGTACCTTTGTCTTGCCAAATCGCCATCAGGCGCCCGTACCTGTCGATCTCTTCCAAATCGGTAGGGTCGCGAACGAGCCGAAACGTAGTGGACTCTCCCGCCTCACGCCAGCGAGCGACTTGCTCGGGCTCGCGATCGAAAAATGGAATTGATTCGAATAAAGCACTAGTGATATTTGTCTTGTTCATCATTTTCATAGAAAAGGAATGTAAAGGTGTTTTGAATCGACGAAATGCAAGAGGGTCGTGATTTTGAGGGTAAAGTGAAAAAAGGCGCGGGCGGCAAAAATCTTTTCTTCACGATGTTCGTTTTGTGCGAAAAGGAAAAAGTTGCGCTTCTGTTCGTCCGATCATCAACGGTCATTCCCGTCATCAAGTCGTGTATGGTGTCACAACGGGCAGCGGAAAAGATGACGCGATGAGCACACTGACTCACACGTTTCTCACCGCACAAAATCCTCCTCGTTTTGTTCTTTTCCTCCGAGCAAAAGACACAAGGCTTCTTCGACCTTACTATTATCAATACATCTCATCACAAGTCATACTTCACGCAATAATCATCATGAATCGTTTCTTTGCTTTCGTAATTCTCGCCTTGATGGCATTCCATGCTGAAGCCTTCATGGTATCGCCCAAGCATGCTGTTCTCGCGACCTCGGCGACGCCCATGACATCAACGGCTTCTCCTTTCGCTCCTTGACGATGCTTCACCTCAAGGTGAAAGTGAAGGAAGAAGATCTCAAAGACGACAAACTAAACCCTGCCGTATTCAAGAATGCCGCTTACTTGGGTTCCATTGTTGTGGCGCTTCTGCTTCCTCTGTTTTTCCTTTTGGCTAAGTAAACACATTGTTCATAGTACTCTTATTATTTACGAAAATTATTCCCTAAGGAAAGAAAACGCAGCAATGTAAAAGAGCATACTTGACTATTCATTAGCTTGTATCTCCTACTGGACTTCCATCGTCACTTCTGCCTGACCACGCGAATTGCCAGACAGAAATGTAGGATCGTAGATGTACTCATCCGACATGGCCATCTCGGTCCATGCATTCATGGCTTGGGAGAATTCTGCTGCTGTCATTTGCTGCAAAGTCGCATTCGTGGGCATGCGAGGTGCCAGATCTTCTCCTGTCAAGAGTTTTTGGAGCATGTGCAAGGCAGCCTGGGGCGGAATTGGGGTACCATGTGGCCGGATCCGTGAACGGTCAAAAGGAAAGACCGTGTTCATAGTTGACGACTTCTCCTCCAAATTGGGCACCCAAGGACTGCACCAACAAGTCAGGACCGAACAAGGGAGCTTTTTCTGCTAGCACTTGCAGCGTAGTGGCGCTCAGATTGTAGAACCACGGACGGTAGCTGCCCCATCAAGCTCGGCAAAGCCCACGCGGAGAATGGCGGTTCGCGTCCCTTCGTAGGAAACGCACGGGTCCGTGTCACCGTTGTATACAAACGTCGTCTGCAAGCGTGGAGCAATGTTGCGATAAAAGTCAATCATACTCGGGCCGACAATCGCATCACCAACCCAGTTGCACGCATCGTACTCGCTCGTGTAATCAAAGCCAACGCCCGATTCCGGCCACTCCGTCGTGGGAGCTTCCTCTACATGAAGTGCCTTGCGGACATCACGACGTTGCATGTAAGCTTGCATGTCTTCGTCTTCCTTGTTGGTGATGGGCGCAAACAGACTGTAGTCGTCCACATACAAATCCCGCCATCCCTGCGAAAGACCGTGACTGCTCGAGAGCATATATTTGCGGTACGCCATGAGACAATCTGGATTCTCGTGCTTACCCTTCAAGAAGAGCTCCTGAATGGCTTGGTGCCGACGATTCAGAGGAAGCTGTAATAACTTCTTGTTCCAGTGCGATGCTGCGGCATGAGGACCACCGTGTGCCATGACTGTGGGAACACGCACACTGCACTCATTCCAAAGCATATCAAAGGTTGCATCGTCCACCAAACCGTACTTGTGTCCATACCATAACGAGTCCATCGAATCGGCTTGTGCTGTAGTATCCGTACATGGATCACCAACAGCGACGCCAACCATGTTGATCTCGGGAGCATGATCGAGTATTTCCTTGGTCAACGTAGGAATGTAAACACCAGCATACGATTCACCCGTAATGAAAAGTCATTGTTGGCGAATTCGGGAAATTTGATGGTGAAAAAGTCCACCAGAGCGGCACGAGAGGCCGAAGCCGTGAATTTGTCCGTGTTCTGACAAGGTTTCCCTTGCATTTGTCGCGAGCAGTACGAGTATCCGACGCCAATGGGGCTTCCAATACGACGAAGTTGGCTAATTTGGTCCAACTCCACGGATTTTCCATCAGTCCTCCGGTAGCATTCATGAGAAGAGGTCCGTTTTCTTGCAAAAAGCCTATGATCGAAGTTGAGCCCGGACCGCCGTTGAGCCACAAAACGACGGGCGCGTTTGTGGGGTCCTCCGTCTCAGCCATGGCGAGCCAATAGTGTATTTTACAAACTGGACCATTTGTTTCAAGGTCACATCCTTCGGATGCATCCAAATAACCAGAGAACATGGTTGTCGGAGGACGACCAAACATCGGCAACGTCTCGACGAGATCTTCCAACGGTGCTGAGACGACGCTCGTCATCCACCATGAAAGCGTGACAGCAGCGCTCGCGATTGCTTGTAATTTCATGATAAAGCTGAATAAAGAATAGATTAGTTTGTGCTATTTTACTATTGTAAAGCTATTTTACTATTGTAAAATACTAATTGCAATTGCTTGCTTGCAATGGTCATCCGAAAAGAAGCGGCCGATGATTCAAGTTCGTCGTTCTTTCGCACTCGCCCAAGATCCGTTGTGACAGTGATTGACGTGTCGGTGCGACAGTGCTATGGTCGAAATGTCGAAATCATCACATTATTCTCGTTCAAGCCAGGTGTGGTCTTTTGATATCTGATTTGCTCTTCTTCTCGCTAAATTCGAATAAGTAACCTGAGGGGAACGCAATCTGCATGTGAGACTAAAAACGACGATGGATCATCGATCTCAGGAGCAACAAAAAACTGTTTTAGGTCTCAGTTGCAAACTTCCATAGTCAAGAAGAATACGTCAGAGACCATAACCGACGACACGATGGAGGAAAATGAGAGACAACTGCTTGCGTGCACTTTATGTGGCATCGACTGAAGCGGTGGCTTCGATCTCGGCTCCCAAGAGCCCACCCCGTTCATAGTTAGACTATGAAGGAGCTAGTATCTTCTGTTTGT
>BROJ01000154.1:0-68444 GCA_026008555.1 Fistulifera pelliculosa | reverse complement strand
CTTTGATGCATAGTTTTGGGAGAGCCTGAATTCGAATACCCAGACGTCACAATGTGTCTGAGTCACACCTCTCAATTTTCGCGATCGCGGAAATTCGACCATGCATGACATGACGATGATTCCAAAAATCCTTACAAGCCGACCCGAAAAGCATCTACCATGTACCGAATCATAGGAGCCATCAAAGCATTACCGAACCGCTGCAGTCTCCACGCTACTCTGGATCAATTTCTCGGAAGTAAGCCGGAGAATTACGGCCAAGAATGGCCGCAAAGCTGGATTATCGCCTCATCTTTTTTTGGCGAGATTCACAGTAGACCGGAAATTGTGAAACTTCAAGAAAAGGTGCTCGATCAAATGATCGAGACAGGCGACAATGTGCATGTGATTATGGAGCATTTTTCATTTGATATGCAAGGGCTTCTCAACGAATACAAAGAGGGCCGATGTTCGTTTGACGAGTTGATGAAGCAGTATAAAGACATTGGAACAGAAGGTCACAATTTATTGCCTTATGAGGCATTGCTCGAGACAACGCGAAACTCTGCTTCCGTGCAATTGCATGCAGGTTTCCTTTCTCGGACATTTGCACGTCAGTTGATGAAAGAAGGCGAAGCAGCTGCCTTACAAAGTGCCAAGCCGTGGTTGGCGGAAAACACAACCGAGTTGATGGGCAATGAATTTCATTACAATATATTCGAAAGCATGATCACTGGTCGAACACTGGCGGAAGGATTGCCGTCGGACAACTTCGAGGTATCTACCAAGCGCAGCTCTTGAAGGACGTTGCCATGGCGCACAAGATTAATTGTTTGGTCGAGGAGAATCCGAACGATCGCTTCCTTGTTCTCGCCGGAAATGGTCACTTGTCCCATTATCAAGGTGTTCCGGAACGAGTACTCGCGAAACATGCACATATGATTCCTCAAACTTGCCTTATTTTGTCTCGCCTATGGAAAGGAGCACGCCCTTGTCCGAGGCTTCCGCTGCAGAAATTGTGTCCTCTTATGAAGGTGCCGCGGACTATGTCTTTGCCTTCAAGGAGGAAAAACTAACCGACCAAGAAGTGAAGAAAGACGTAGCAGAAATGTATAACAAAGTGGGACAAACCGCTCATTTGGAAGGCAATTTGATCCGTGCTCGTGCCATTATGAAGTACCTTGGTTACTCCGAGGAAGAGATTGCCGTGGCCGGTCGCGATGCGTTCAACTACCAAGGGTGGGAAATCCGCACCAACGTGCGAACATCCAGCCCGGAGAGCGAGTTTTGGACGTTGGATCTGGCTTAGGTATCGATAGTTTCATTGCAGCACACCACGCCGGTCCGCATGGCAAAGTGATAGGCATCGATTTGAGTCACGATGAAGTCGAACACGCCAACAGCCGAGCCAAGGCACGAGAAGTGAAACAATTGGAATTTATGGTTGCAGATATGGAAAAGATACCCTTGCCCGATGATTCTGTGGATGTTATTATTTCCAACGGAGCATTTTGCTTGGCTCCGAATAAGACAAAGGCATTCGCTGAACTGTTCCGCGTCCTGCGACCAGGTGGGAGAATCGCAGTCTGTACCTCCACAATATTGTCTGACAAACTAAAAGAGGGTGTCAAGTGGCCTCTTTGTATGGAGATGTTCATTGCCAAGGACAAGTTAGAGCCACTTTGCGCTGAATTGGGCTTTGAAGATATAATTATCGATGACAGCAACTCGAAAATGGTCTACGAATTACCCGAGGAAAAAACAGGTCCCTTGAACCCAGATCGACACCGGGTGCATGCCGGCAATCCTTCGTTTCGGCATCTAGAAGAATTTAACATGAATAAACTATGTGCACGAGTTTGTGTAGCTGCGCGGAAACCATTCAAAAGGATCCTCCACCGCCTTTAGAAAAGCAGGAGTAACGCGGAAACATATGTCTATACCGTTTAAGTCTACACCTATTGTCAGGTAGCGTGTGTTATTGCAGGCTGCTCGTGGTGCTTCACATTGTGAGATATCATAGCACATCCATTCAATTCACCTGAAATAAGCTCTTCCAAGGCATGGCCTTCTTCGTTTATAGAGCTCATGCCGTCTTCATTCGACCATTCCTTACTTTTGTGAACTCTCCAGGCCATAAGTCGACTCTTGAGGTCGTTAGATACAGGAAGATGTTGTATCGGGACGATAAATCCGTAGTTTCTATCTCGAACGTGCCACCATGCGGATGGACTGTTTCCCACTTCGATATTCGAGTAGAGAGGACGAAAGTCTTCGACCTGTATTTGACTCTCCAGGCCATTCGATTGGAGTACAGCTCGAAGCTGCTCGACCAGTCGCTTTCCCTGGTCGTTGAATTCGTCGAGTGCTTTTTTGGATGCAAAAGTGGATGTCCCTTTTTACAACATGATTTTTCTGCTCGGAGAGCCACTTTTCATATTGCATCATCCACTCATGCAGTACGCCGGATTCTTCGACTTGTAAGTCATTTACAATTGCAGACTTGAGTCGCCCATCCGCGCAAAGAACATGTAATCCTTGATCAAAGCGATGAAGATGCTCGTCGAACGAGAGCAAGGAGATGGTGTATTTCATTGTCGTGCTTTAATGTTTTCTGTTGCGGAACATGAGATAAACGAAACGATGGAGAGTAGTAATTGTTTGAAGCTCACCGAAATAGAAAGCGAACAGTTGGAAGGCGATTTTGCGGAAACGTATTCAATGGGAACTCAAAAACGCTTGGGACAACTTTCGGCTAAAAAATCCGTATCTTTTGTCAAACTTGACACCAGTTGTCACGAGTCACGAAAGAAAACCCACAAACGTGGGACTGACCTAAGACTGATTTCCAGTGCAAAATGCAAACAATTCTTAAAGTAAGCATTGAAGCATGCAAATAACTATGAGCTTTTGTTATTTCGTCCTTTGGCAACAAGTTTTCACGTGCGATCCATGTCAATGTCGCGAACAGGAGGTTGTCGTTCTACAGCCTCATGCAGCTTCCCGTGCACGAGCCGTGAGTCAGATATCACGAGCTATTTTCGACATCGGGCCATCCCTCTTCAAAAATAAAGCAATCAACAGACAGGCCTTTAGGATCAAAAGCCCGAGACATGGCCATTCAACCGAGTATATCAAAGTCATCACAGGTGCTAGGACAAAAGGGACAAAATCTGCAGTGCAATGTGTTGCTGGACTATCCAATAGTAGAAGAAGAGCCAAAATGCAATGCCCTCGTCTGTGTAGGTTTCGCTCTCACATTTGTTCCATCTGCAAAAAAGTCGGCGAGGGCGACTAATACGTGGGCAAGCCGTTGATAAGGTATCCTTTCAGCTAAGCCGTCGTGCCCATTGAACGTAGCATAGGTCGACGCAAGTATCCCATTCACCACAATGTCACCTGTAGTTGTGAACGGTGCAAACACGCCGCGTCGTTTCACGCTGGTAATTTTCGTTACCTTTGTAATTTCTCCCGACTTGTCAATCAAGTGGTCTCCTACTCGGATCCTCGACGCAGCTATCGCTTGTTTTGCGCCCTCTCGATTGACATAGAGCAAATGACCAGGTGTGATCTCTAAAGCGTTTCCGCGCTCGCCCCTAGTTTTATCTGCAAAAGTCAGCTTCCGTGTCCCGATGTAAATGCGCAAAACTGTATACAGCAGCATATTGCCCATTTCCTGCAAGCACAAGGTCCCCGATTGCTATGGAATGTAGCGGCACGGTACCTTTTCCTTTCACTTCCACCCGCGTGCGACTAGAAAAGCAGTAGTTATAAATCTTTTTCGAAGGAGCTTTCGCTTCTTTCAGAGATCCAGATCTTGTCGGTACCGTCTTGTTCTGCGCACTACAAACTGGAAGTTGAACAGCTCTTTGGGACCAATCTATTGTGTTTTGTAGTCGCCAATCTGTGTCGATAATAGTCCTCCATTGTAGACTGGTTCTCCGAATCGTGCAAACCAGTTTGTGTGAACACCAATGACGTAGTTCTCCGAATCTAGTATGCCTGCGCCCGATAGACCTCCTGCTGTATCACAATAGTAGCATACATAATGATCAAGACGTAAACAGTCAAATGCATTTCCGACGCAATCGCCCGTGGACCACATACTTCCGTATTCCATATCTTCAGGGTATCCATTGAGAGATGCTTCATTGAGACTTTTTTCACCCAGTTTCGTCTTTCGAAGTCCCGCAAAACCGACCACATCACCAATAAATGTGCATCCGTCGTCTCGAGGGGCCAACAAAACAACAGCGTAGTCATAGTTGAACCGATGCTTACTGTTCCCTGCTCGTGCATACGTTTGATAGACGGTTGCGCTTGTTGGGTACCATTCCCCAAAGGGATTTTCGACAACCTCATCCGAGCGGAACCTACCCGGTACAAAACGGTCAAACTTGAACCAACGATTCTCTTCCGAGCTGTAAACGCAGTGTGCAGCCGTCAATATTGCGTTTCGTGAAATCACAGTACCACTGCAAAACTTTCCATTTTCGATTTCCAGTTGGCCCACAGTGGAGTATGGGTACTCGGTACCGTTGAAGATTTGGGTACGATCATCGGTTCCTATCACATTTCGAGGAGTTGGACGAAGCAGACTTGGAAGATGTGCACCGCGAGGCGAGACAACGAGGTCTGTGGTATTGTATGTCGTTGAATATTCTAGCCCATCTATATATGAAATGCGCCTAGCACTTATAAGACTTGTTTCTTCATCATTGTCTTCGTTCCGATCTTCGCTAATGTTGACCCCATTGTTATCGCCTCGCTGCTCTCCGTAGGATATTGTAGCTGGCAATCGCTTAGCCACGAGACGAAACCCCTCGTCGTTATAACGCAACATATCTCCTTTAGTAACAGACCCTGAACTATCAACGAGCGTATCCGACTCTTCCTCCTTTTCCCAAAACTCCACCCCTAAGAACCACTTTTGAGGAATAATGAATATGAGCAACTCCATCGAATGACTCCTCGATAAATACTTACCTGACAAGCTGCCAAACAAGCATTCATATAAATCTGCCCATCACCACCTACGACCGGCGCCCCCATGACGTCCGGATTTAGTGAACATCCGGATGAGCATTCGTACTGGACTGGAGGAGCCATGGCCGCCATCGACGCGAGGACAAAGGGTATACCCATGAAGCAACCACCACCATGTCGACCATGGCGGCTGCGGTGATGACCAGAGTGTTTACCACGACCATACCGTGTGCCTTTCTGGCGGATAAGTTTCATTAATTGTGGAGGGATTTTCATGATGTCACGTGAAGTAGAAAGAATGAGAGGACATGAATGAGCTCCTGTCCTCATAAGCGAGTTCGGTGAACTAAGATTTGATTGTCGACTGTTTCGTGATCATTCTCGTGTCTTAGCTTGCAACTAAGCCTTTTCTTCTCAGAAATTCGCTCAAGCGAGTCACTTATGCTTTGGCAATCCATTTTTTATTTATGTCGAAAGTCTCCTATTGCCGCTGTTCTTCTCGTTCTCGGTGATGTCGAAACTTCGAAACACGCGAAGCGAAGCATCCAGAATTGAGTGCCGGAAACGACTCGCAGCGCGTACAAATGAATATAACACAAAATAGGTTGAAGGGGCTGTACGGAGAAGTGTACGACAAAGGACAGATGACAGACATGCCATTTTCTGCCGTTCTCCACCCTTCATCTTTTCGATGCATTTTTGTTTATTTTTTGTCCTTCAAGTATTTGTTGTTGTTGTGGTGCAGACCTCCCTTGCTCATAATTCTTCTACTAGAATGATTCTTCCGTTTGATTTGGGACGTATCAGCGGATGAAAATTCCCTTCGAAGTTTGGAGCGATGAAATCGATTATTTGGAGAATATTATTATCGTGTCATGTCGGTCGGCATGTGACTGGTCATTAGGTGAGTTGCCGTGGTTGCTAATATTTGGAACGCTCAATATTTGAAAGCCGGATCGATGATTATAAATCAATATTTGCTACTCCTCATTGAGTCAACACTCATGACGACAGACATTATCACCAAGATCGATGAGATCCCAATCAAATGGAATCAACTGACAACAGACCGTTCGTGTTATGCATTTATCTGACATTTCATTTCCTTTTTCGCCACCAGACATTGACGATTGTTACTGTCATAATAACAAGTGGACTTCTGAGATCCATTGAGAGATTTCGCGGTAATCTGCGGCACGAATCGTATACCAATTCTACCTTCAAGACCGGTTTGAATACTTTCTCCTTGAAATGAAAATCATTTCACGAAAAGATCTAGACTCGGCGATCGATAATAGTTTTCTCAGAGTATTGAATCGGAGTCTTTGTTTTCGACCGCGAGAGGTTGTGCCAGAAAGAAGTTCATACTCCGTACTTTAGACGGAACTGCATCTAAGTTATCGGTGCTTTCTTCTTTTGTCCATCGAGAGAAAAGCAAATAAAGGCGCATTTTATTATTTCATCAGTTCAATCGACCCAGTCGTACTCGATTATGGTGCTAGGGAACGCACAGATATTCCAACGCTTGTGTTTCAACTTGCGGATGCACCTACTCGTTTTACCTTTGCAAGAGTCCTCTATGACATCGAGAACATAGGGCCGATGGGCTTGTAATGAAGCTTAGTATTAGTAATCGTTCGACATCCTTCATCCCCTGTTTGAAGTTTTGGATGCAAAGAGAACATCGACATAGTGCTGGTTGGGCGCAAACGATAATTGCTTGCGGCGCGCGAGCGCTTGTATTCCATAGCCTTAGTGCGCTCCGGTTTCTTTTTTCGCAACCAAACGCGACAAGAAATCAAAAGTCATCATCAGCAACCACCATGGCCGTGAATGATAATTATCTACGCACTTCCATACTACGCGAGCTAGAACAACGTGTCGGGAATGTTCGCCTTGCTTTGCATACTGATATCACAGGCGAACATGCAGTTTGCTTACCATTCCTCATTACGACCATCAAGAATAAGAAGTAGCATTCTTCGAATGAATGAGCTGTCAACAACGGCCGGTCCCAAAACATCACTGTCATCGGCGGAGGTTTGGCAGGACTGGCAGTAACTTACCATTTATTGAATCAATCATCTTTTGCTCGCATAAGGGTCATTGATAAGGCAGGAGTTGGTGAAGCGGGCGCCTCTTCTGTGGCAGGAGGATTACTTCATCCGTTGTCTCCTCGAGGAAAAATAGTTCACAGAGGTTTGGAGGGAATTCAAGAGACGAATGTATTACTTCGAGCAGCCTCGGCTAGCGATAGAAACGTCGTTTTGAGAGATCGGCTGTACAGAGTTGCCGTGTCGGAGAAACAAGCCGAGACGTTCCAAAAAAACGGCAAGTGAGATTCCTCACGTATGCGAATGGATTTCGGAACAAGGAATGAAAATGATTTGTAACTCCGATGATGTCTGCGGCGGGCTCTTGCTGAAAAATGGATGCAAAGTGATCGATGTTCCGTCATATCTAAAGGGACTGTGGAAAGCCTGTGAGAGCATAGCAAACGAAAATAAATGCCATTTATCTTGGACAGTGACACAAGATACGATATCAGATTCGTTGAGTGGAACAGAAGACGAGACTGTTATCTTTGCCGCGGGAAGTGGTTTATTTGAGGCCAAGATGTTGGAGCAATATGCCAGTAGTTTTCCAATTCAGTTGGTTCATGGACAATCGTTAATACTCCGCCGTGAAGATCCCGACGACAGCTTACTGAACGATGCTTTGCTGTGTGGAAAATATCTTTCACCTCTATCTGATCCATCTTTACTCCTGGTGGGATCGACACACGAATTCAAAGACACTCTTATGCCTCCAGATGAAGTCATTCGTGAGTTGCGCGAACGGACCGTCCAGGTGGCACCGCACATATGGCAACAATGTGATGTGCAAAAGATAACAAAAGGGACGCGAGTGCAATCGGAACGAGGCAAACACGGTCGATTGCCCATCATTGGAAAGCTTCCTGGGTCGAATCATTGGATATTCACGGGGCTAAGTAGTAGAGGACTCTTGTACCACGCATTGTATGGCAAGATACTTGCGAGCGCCGTTCTCAACGGGTCCGAAGACTACTCGGCGGATCTCGATGAAGATCTATTGTGGTGGAAATCTAAAACGGAATAATCTACTTCACGAACTGAATGTGCGCTTTGGCGGCGCAGACCGAGGACTGGAGCTAATTCGGTTATGATTTAGCTGCTGTTTATGCGGACCATGCCAAACATCGTCCGGCCAGGCCACCTAAATGACCCAATGTTACACTAACGTTTGGAACGACAAACAAGTTACGAGCCGTAGCTTCCAGCAGAGGATTACACGAGGGAATAAACGTCATTATTTGAAACCCTAGTCAAAAGATACCTGGTACCAGTACAGTAAGTTTTTCATTCTCACGTTTTGTAACGCGAACTCTAAATAAAATCGAATGAGAACTTCGCAGTAAATCTTTTGTTTCGTGTGTTGTCACTCAGATGGTCGTTGCATAAAGCGATCATAATTGCATCCTTTCTTTTTTTTTTATTTATAAAATCGTTGCTTTCTCTATATTGATTGTTTCCAGCATGAGCGGTAAAGGGAATACTTCAAAATCGGGTAACCAGTCCAACAATGCGGAAGCGGCTTTGGAGCGTCCGCCTGAGATCGTGACAGGATGGCACTACCACACGTACGCACAAAACTCGAATCGTTACGTTTACATTGGAAAAAACGATGACGGCGAGCCAGAGTTCCTTGACTATGGTCCTCAGAGCGGTCGTTAGTCGAGTATGGCGAAGCCGTCGGGTAACGCTTGTTCAAGACATTGTCAGCTCGTGTTCTTTTGCTGCGAGGGTGGATTGACAAAGCTTATTGCGACGAGATCGTTCGTAAAATTGTGAAACCGACTGATTTATATAATTAGGTGATTACAAGCAATTTTAAAAACGACGTTTGAATCTCATTTTGTCATCTATCCTGCTGTCCTTGGGCCTGAGCAAAGGAAAAATTGCCGGTCACATAGGTTTCCTGTCAGAAGGAAATGATCTCATTTGCCAGGTTTCTCGGCAGAATCATAGATCAGTAAGTCCTCTAACTTTCTCGTTTGTGGGTGAATCGTAAGCGTAGATGATCCACCTTTGGGACCTCATCTCTAGAGAGCACCGTCAAAGATACGGACCTAGATTTTTGTGATCTTCTTGCGGCGTTTCTTGCTTACGTCAGTGTCTGACACGTAGAATTCTACGTCGGCCGGTATCTTTGTTTCCCAAATCCAAAATCCGCCCAAAAAATATCTTCTCAGCAATCCTCATAAAATTCTGTCAGCGATCTTTTTCTGAAAGCTCCGCTCGCATCAGTCCACCACCCTTCTTTTCGTTCATCTCATCATTGATTAAATCCATTTCCAGCACCATGAGTGGCAAAGGAACTTCCGGAAACACTACTTCCAACTCGAACGCGGGAAGCGCTTCTTCGAACAGCAGTGGCAGTTACCCCAGGTTGTGAGTGGCCACCAATATCATCAGTACTCGCAGGGCAACTACGGTTCGCAACGCTACTCCTACATTGGTAAGAGCGGAGGCACGCCCGAGTTTCTTGACTACGGCCCAAAGGGCAGCCGTTAGAGACTGCCTCGGAAAAGGAAGAGCGTGACAGTCCCTTGGACGTAATGCTGAGGCGGCGTTCAAAAGATTGACGGGAACGCAGGATGACCAATGTTTCTAGCATAATTTTAGGGCAGTCCTTCTTATCTTCTACTTTTAGTCTCCTTAAATTCTTCTATGCTTGATTCTACTTCTTGTCACGGGCGTCCTCGTCAAGCAGTCCCACCGACCGCGGAGGCGTACCAGTAAACCTTACCAATGCACATCGAGTAAAAAGTGTGCGGCACCTAACATTCTATCGTCCTAGTGCTGCTTGAGCGTCTATATAGAGCCGTCCCGCAATCAATGTTTGCCCTGTCTCTATTTGTAATATCAGCAGGAAGGTTCCTCATACCTGGCTTGCTCATCTCCGTGCTGATAACTATGATTATTCCATGCTGTCAAGCCGTTAGGCTGGTATTTAAAGTTGACCGTTTCGCTAGTCAGAACTTCTTCCACATGATGTGTGAATGCATATCGTGGGTGCAACGATCTTCAAAGAATGTTGACGATCGTGCATAGGCCTTTACGTCATCGGGCATCTAACGCACAATTCTACGCGGGGCAGTACCTGTGCAAGTTTGCCTTTAGAAGACCATAAGCCGCAACAAAACCGTTCCCGTCACCCTTCTCATAAAATTGATTGAAAGCTGCGCTCAGTTCGCCAGATCTTTTATTTCGTTTCGTTTCGTTTCGTTTTATTCATCGTCGGCAAACTGTATTTCATCATCTTGAGTGCTAAAGGATCCTCCGAAAAGATACTTCCAAGTCGGGAAACGCGCTCACGAACAACTGCAGCGAATATCCCAAGCTAGTGACTGGTCACGAGTATCACATGTACTCGCGCAACAAGTCCGGTTCGGAACGCTACGTGTACGTGGGAAAGGACGACAATCGCGACCCCGAGTTTATCGACTACGGTCCCAAGAGCTGCCATTAGATATTACTACGGAGAATGAGCACGTAACTATGGGAAATACAAGGTTCCGTCACTCTGAGGCGCTTTAATTTGGCGAAAGCGCTGTTTATTTCAGTGTAATTCCTTATAGAGTAGCGTCTTATTCAAAGTCTCGTACTCCGTATTGTTTCTGTGTAGATCGTTGACAATTCTAAATGGAACTGTCTTGCTGTCGCAAGCGTCCTCGTCAAGTCAACACTCGGCAGTCCACTGGAGCAGTTGTTGGTACCTTCGACACGAGCAGTTTGAAGGCGTGTGGCAGCGCATGTGTTCCGTTTGAACTAGCGTTCATGTAGCGTATATTTGATTGAATCTGCGATGCTAGCAACACAGTTTCTTCGACTCGTTCCTGTGGAATGAAATTTTGTAATCATCGTCTATTTATTGCTCTATCTTCGTGTCTGGCGTTGTCTATGTTTAGCTGACGTTCTACAAACAAATTTATTGCCTGTTTTATACAGGACTTATTTCAATCCAGTTGAGATTCCAGCCACTTTGCGTGGATTTGAATGTCAGACGTTGATTGCCTTCCCGTAGTTTAACATCATGAGATATTGTTTTCCAATGTTGCCAGCCGCCCGTTTTCGGAAAGGAATCTACAACTCGATTGTCTGGTTCGGTGTCCTTGTCACTCGTGAGCTGCACTCCTCCGTCTCCCGTAATACTTGCGATTCGATAGCTAAGCTTGTATTTTCCTGTCCTTTTCACTTGTACGTCGAATGCCACCCAGTGTCCTTTGTGCAGCCATGCTACATTCCACCCTCCGCCTTCATCCTTGGTTTCTTCCGTGGCGATACCGCTCATACTGCTGTAGTCCGCAGCGCGAATCCGTACCGTGGTTTTTTCACCACCTACGGCTACCCGACCTCCTGCTTGCTTTTGCAGTAATGCTTGAAATACGCCGTCGTTCCGAGTGCAATTCTCGACCAATGCATTTCTTGCAAGTCGAGCCATGATTTCCTGTGGTGCGTTTGGTATTTTATTGCCATGTGTCCAATGATCCAGCAGTTCTTGATACCCTCCGGCTTGGAAATCGAATAACATCCTGAAGAGGATTCCATCTTTTGTACGTCCACCAGCACCAACCAATATCGTTTGCTTCGAGCAATTGAACGGCTTGCGAGTACCACTGATTGTGATTTTCTCCAGCCTCTCCTACCCACAAGGGAACATTGTACTTTTCCGCAGCTGAAGATATTTATCAAGCGATGCAGTTCTATTTTCCACCCAGTACCAATGAAACGAAAGAACAAGGTTTCGATCTACTTGAGTGAGCGGCCAAAGTCCATTGTGATTGTTGCACCACCCGTTGCCTTCGATGATAATCATGTGATTGGTATCTAACTGGCGAATCGCTTGAATGCAGTCCACATAAAATTGTTTCAGTGGCTTGTTGTGTCGATCGTTGCAACCATTCTTGTTTCCAGTTTGCTCAAACATCCAATTGGGCTCATTCAAGAGATCGTAGGCCGCTATGATTCTACGATCTTTGTATTTCTTGGCAATCTCGGTCCAAAGTGCTATTGACTTGCAGATATTTTCTGGGTTTTCCCACAACGACGGTCTTGACTTGCTGTAGTCGTTGATTGCTGAATCATATCCTTGCCCTCCCGGCGCCGCATGTAAATCTAGAATGGCATACAAGTCGTTTTTCTCGCACCATCGAAGCAACGCATCTAGTCGCTGAAACCCCTCTGGCTTCCAAGTATCTTTTCCTTTGACTGGTTCTTCTTGTATCGGTAGCGTAAACAAGTTGTAATGAAGGGAATTCGTATAGAGTTGAATCCTGCTTGCGAAATGATTTCAATATCACCCTCATTGCAGAAATTATCCAGCCAAGCTTGTCGGTATTCTTCCAAAAGATCGTTAGACCCGAGCGTTGATTTCAGTTTATCCCAAATAGCATATTGCGCTGGACAAACAGCTTTGCTTAGCATCACCAAATAGGGCTCTTGTAACATCCATCCGCCGATATTGATGCCGCGCAGCAAAGAGGGCGGCCCTTTCCATCGATAATGCGTTTCTCATCGGTGCGGACGAAGCCAGTCGGCTTTGCTTGCCTTTCGGGCTTTGATTGCGAGCCCCTAAAGAACCTTTTCATTTAAACATCGCGAAAAGTAAAAAAGATGGTACCTTATATCGTAGCAAAGCAATAAATTATTCGAATGCCTTATTGCTTATTGTCTTGTTCTTTGTTGTTTTTCTTCATGTTGTTTTCTTTTTTCTCCCTTCGCGGACAAGGGACAGACACCAAGTAAACTCCTTACCAGATCTACACGTGTGCCTCGTACCAAACGCACGTAGAATCCCAATCACCGGAGCAGCGGACAAGCAGACACTCGCACAATTATTTGCTTTGAACCGAAAATCACACCATGATGTCGTCTTTCTCTCAAAACAACGTTCTTTCCTCGGGTATGCCTTCGCATTATCACCCATCGACTCCTTATCGCACTGAGCATCGTAAATCGGCGCAGACTGTCGCGCCTGGGACTCCTCGTATGATCAAAACTCCAGCACCCCGGCTACGGACGAGTGCTCTGCGCCTGTCGACGCCGAAAACTGCCCTTCGTGAAGATCTGGATCGTTTCATTCCCTCTCGTCGTCGCATGAACATGGATCTGTGTCGTCGTAAGCTGAATTCTGCGTCCAAACCTCGTGAATCGTTTCGCGTCGCGCGTACTGGACCTGCTACTGTCGTCCGCAGCACGAAGCTCGCTTACGAGAAACATTTGCTGAGCACGCTCTGCAACGTTCCGACGAGCGCCCTTGACGATGATAAACAGCTGAAATCTATCTTCCAGTACGGCAATGTATCTCCGCTGAAGACCGGAAATCGTCGTTCTGTCGTTGCTGCGGACCCTTTTGATTTGGACTTCTTGCGAGCATCCAGCACCACCAGCTTGACTTCAAATCAGAAGCTCACCGCCGCGGACGAGCGTACAAAATTACACTGGGATCCCGAATCATTTCTCAAAGCTCCTGGCTTTGTGAATGATTACTACACGAACCCGCTCAGCTGGAGCAAGAACAATGTGCTCGCGGTTGCTCTTGGTTCGTCCGTGATCATTTTCAACGCGTCCACCAATGAAAAGCGTAAGATAGAGGGCGCTGGAAATACGCCTCGCGACCGAGACGGTGATCCCATTTACGTTCGTTCTGTTGAATGGTGCCCAGTGGACGGTTTGAACCATTTCCTTGCCGTAGGAACCAGTGCAGGCAGTGTTCGCGTATATGACACGATTAGAAACGCAGAGATGTTGCATGTCCCTCTGGCCTCGACACGGATCCCGGTGAACGCACTTTGTTGGAACGAATCGCGCAATTGGTTGACCGCCGGTTTTGCTAACGGCGCGATTGCGAGTCTGGACTTCCGCAGTCGCTCCGTGACGGGGATGACGCCGCCGGGGTCGTCGGTTTGCAACCTCGCTTGGAACCAGGAAGGCACCTGTCTCGCTAGCGGTCGTAATGATAACGCGGTTCATCTCTGGGACGCTTCGATGATGGGTAACAGCGCGAGAACAGGACACCGTGGTCCCCGCCTTGTCTTGCAATCTCACATTGGGGCTGTCAAGGGACTGGCGTGGTGTCCTTATCGCCGCAATGTGCTCGCCAGTGGCGGCGGGACTGCCGATGGCTGCATCAAGCTGTGGGATGTTTGTTCTGGAAGTGTGTTGAACAGCGTGTCTACGGGAAGTCAAGTTTCTTCGTTGGCGTGGGGTCGGCATCATCAGGAGTTGTATTCCGGGCACGGTCATCCGGACATGGTCACCTCCTCAGTCAACAGTGTTGTCGCTTGGAGTTACCAGCACCCAAAGATGGAGCAGATGGGAAGATTGCGTACTCACCAAGGCCGCGTTTTGTCGATGGAAATGAGCCCCGACGGTTCCAAGCTTGCATCTATCAGTGCTGATAAGAAGTTGTCTAGTTGGAAAGTCAATGGAATCCCCGCTCCAGCTCGAGCCTTTTCCAGTGCTCCTCTTTCGTTCGGTCCGCGTTTCGCCATTCGCTGAGTTTGTCGTACTTGGTTAACTCGTTCTCGTCCGTCCACTTCCGCTGATTGTATCGAAGTTAGTTGGGTTGAGTTGATCTTGGTTGACTACATGAAGTTGAGTTGAAGTGTCTTTCGTCAGCGGAGTTCAAGTGGTTGTTGTTGGTCGTTATGAATAGTGTGTATTGTGATCTTCACGTAAATATGATTCATCTTAATTTAAAGTTGTTTTGTTTGAAAATCATAGATAGAGGAAGCTAGACTAGACTGTTCAAGAAGGTAGTAGGATCGTAAAGCTTCGCCAAACGCGGTCGTGGTAAATATGAACTTTTCGAAGCTAAGTTGAAGACCTAAGTGCAGAACCGTTTTTCTCAAGAGGATGGGTTGTTGGTCCGCTGTACATTCAAAATTGAATTCCGATAGGATCTAGGAATGGAACGCTTGTATGCAGAATTCGTAGCGAATTTATTAACGATCGTATAATCCAAGTTTCTGTCATACGAGACGACCAACCCGATCCTCGGCAAGTCAGCAAGCAGTCCTTCGTTATGTACAGCATCGAAAGCTTCCGTTCCGTCACCTCCGGCTAAATTCCAGATAGATTCGGACCTGCTGGATGCTCTGCTGCGAAATCTGTCAAGTCGTATACGATGCCCCGTATAGCCACCCAACAGTCCTCCTCCGTATTGTGCTGCTTGAGCTCAGCAGATGACACCTTACGCAAATCTGCCTTTGATAACATTTGCCCCTTGCCAACTGGAGAAGTCATGGAGCTTGGAATTGCAAGTATCTGGTCAGAATGAACCAACAAAACGCTCGTCGATAAACAACTCCATTATGATTTCAAAATAAAACAAGTGAAGATAATGTCTCTACGTTTAAGCTCATTGCTTTGAGAGGGCATCAACGACACGAGGATTTCCCTGTTTGTATGTCATTGTTGCGGGGCAAATAGAGCGATAAAACGCCTAATCTGCATTAGCGTCAGCCAGGAGAAACAGGGGTAGATAAATAGACATCAAGGAAGCTACATGGTGACCTGCCCTTGTCAAAGATGTAAGATGTGAGTGAACAACTTGTGATCTATCGTTTCTAAAATCTAGCTTTACTGTGGGTACTACTGCGGGTATTAGCGTGCTACCGTGTCGTAGACAGACGTCACGTAGAATTACGTACCATATCTACACACGTGTGCCTCGTACCAAACGCACGTAGAATCCCAATCACCGGAGCAGCGGACAAGCAGACACTCGCACAATTATTTGCTTTGAACCGAAAATCACACCATGATGTCGTCTTTCTCTCAAAACAACGTTCTTTCCTCGGGTATGCCTTCGCATTATCACCCATCGACTCCTTATCGCACTGAGCATCGTAAATCGGCGCAGACTGTCGCGCCTGGGACTCCTCGTATGATCAAAACTCCAGCACCCCGGCTACGGACGAGTGCTCTGCGCCTGTCGACGCCGAAAACTGCCCTTCGTGAAGATCTGGATCGTTTCATTCCCTCTCGTCGTCGCATGAACATGGATCTGTGTCGTCGTAAGCTGAATTCTGCGTCCAAACCTCGTGAATCGTTTCGCGTCGCGCGTACTGGACCTGCTACGGTCGCCCGCAGCACGAAGCTCGCTTACGAGAAACATTTGCTGAGCACGCTCTGCAACGTTCCGACGAGCGCCCTTGACGATGATAAACAGCTGAAATCTATCTTCCAGTACGGCAATGTATCTCCGCTGAAGACCGGAAATCGTCGTTCTGTCGTTGCTGCGGACCCTTTTGATTTGGACTTCTTGCGAGCATCCAGCAGCACCAGCTTGACTTCGAATCAGAAGCTCACCGCCGCGGACGAGCGTACAAAATTACACTGGGATCCCGAATCATTTCTCAAAGCTCCTGGCTTTGTGAATGATTACTACACGAACCCGCTCAGCTGGAGCAAGAACAATGTGCTCGCGGTTGCTCTTGGTTCGTCCGTGATCATTTTCAACGCGTCCACCAATGAAAAGCGTAAGATAGAGGGCGCTGGAAATACGCCTCGCGACCGAGACGGTGATCCCATTTACGTTCGTTCTGTTGAATGGTGCCCAGTGGACGGTTTGAACCATTTCCTTGCCGTAGGAACCAGTGCAGGCAGTGTTCGCGTATATGACACGATTAGAAACGCAGAGATGTTGCATGTCCTCTGGCCTCGACACGGATCCCGGTGAACGCACTTTGTTGGAACGAATCGCGCAATTGGTTGACCGCCGGTTTTGCTAACGGCGCGATTGCGAGTCTGGACTTCCGCAGTCGCTCCGTGACGGGGATGACGCCGCCGGGGTCGTCGGTTTGCAACCTCGCTTGGAACCAGGAAGGCACCTGTCTCGCTAGCGGTCGTAATGATAACGCGGTTCATCTCTGGGACGCTTCGATGATGGGTAGCAGCGCGAGAACAGGACACCGTGGTCCCCGCCTTGTCTTGCAATCTCACATTGGGGCTGTCAAGGGACTGGCGTGGTGTCCTTATCGCCGCAATGTGCTCGCCAGTGGCGGCGGGACTGCCGATGGCTGCATCAAGCTGTGGGATGTTTGTTCTGGAAGTGTGTTGAACAGCGTGTCTACGGGAAGTCAAGTTTCTTCGTTGGCGTGGGGTCGGCATCATCAGGAGTTGTATTCCGGGCACGGTCATCCGAACATGGTCACCTCCTCCGTCAACAGTGTTGTCGCTTGGAGTTACCAGCACCCAAAGATGGAGCAGATGGGAAGATTGCGTACTCACCAAGGCCGCGTTTTGTCGATGGAAATGAGCCCCGACGGTTCCAAGCTTGCATCTATCAGTGCTGATAAGAAGTTGTCTATTTGGAAAGTCAATGGAATCCCCGCTCCAGCTCGAGCCTTTTCCAGTGCTCCTCTTTCGTTCGGTCCGCGTTTCGCCATTCGCTGAGTTTGTCGTACTTGGTTAACTCGTTCTCGTCCGTCCACTTCCGCTGATTGTATCGAAGTTAGTTGGGTTGAGTTGATCTTGGTTGACTACATGAAGTTGAGTTGAAGTGTCTTTCGTCAGCGGAGTTCAAGTGGTTGTTGTTGGTCGTTATGAATAGTGTGTATTGTGATCTTCACGTAAATATGATTCATCTTAATTTAAAGTTGTTTTGTTTGAAAATCATAGATAGAGGAAGCTAGACTAGACTGTTCAAGAAGGTAGTAGGATCGTAAAGCTTCGCCAAACGCGGTCGTGGTAAATATGAACTTTTCGAAGCTAAGTTGAAGACCTAAGTGCAGAACCGTTTTTCTCAAGAGGATGGGTTGTTGGTCCGCTGTACATTCAAAATTGAATTCCGATAGGATCTAGGAATGGAACGCTTGTATGCAGAATTCGTAGCGAATTTATTAACGATCGTATAATCCAAGTTTCTGTCATACGAGACGACCAACCCGATCCTCGGCAAAGTCAGCAAGCAGTCCTTCGTTATGTACAGCATCGAAAGCTTCCGTTCCGTCACCTCCGGCTAAATTCCAGATAGATTCCGGACCTGCTGGATGCTCTGCTGCGAAATCTGTCAAGTCGTATACGATGCCCCGTATAGCCACCCAACAGTCCTCCTCCGTATTGTGCTGCTTGAGCTCAGCAGATGACACCTTACGCAAATCTGCCTTTGATAACATTTGCCCCTTGCCCACAATGGGCTCATGACTCACAGGGTTCTGAATCGGAATCCTTTGCCCGATCAGTGATCCGAAAACGGTGCACTCCAGTAGCGAATTTCCAGCCAGCCGATTCACGCCATGAACGCCCCTGTCACTTCGCCCGCTGCATGCAGTCCGGGTATTCGTTCACCGTTAACATTCAAAACGTACCCTCTTTGTCGATCGTTATTCCTCCCATACAATAATGCAATACAGGGTTACAGTTCCCGCATAAAACATTTCACTTTCCAGTGACTTATCTGGGACATTCCGGAACGTAGTTCTTCCAAAAGTATCTTGCCCCGCCTTAGCCGATTCCTGATAATCTTGAATAGTTTTGACTAATTGTGCTTTTGGTATGTTCATCCACTCTGCAAGACGTGACACGCCTTCTAGACGCGTGAGTAAGCCTTTATGACTGTAAAGATCAACATGCTTTTCGCTTCTTCAGCAGCATTTGACGACAGAACGAGCGAGAAAGTGGGGACTGGCCTGCTCTTATCCCATTCACCTGTCTTCTCGTACGTCGAATCATGGGAGAGCATCTTTTCCGTAATGTGTGCTCTTGTGCCCAGTTCGTTGACAAACCTTTCCCCATCTTTATTGATAAGGATACCCCAACACCCCTCATAAGCTCGGCCGCCAAGACTTTACTTGTATTGTTTGGGTACTTGGGATCGACCCAACCAGTAGGGTGAACCTGAACTTTATTCATATCAACAATTCCTGCACCTAGAGAAGTAGCAAGCGAAATTCCATCCCCGGTGGAGAATAGACCCGCCGTCGTGGGAATTTCAGAAGTTCGGGTCGATATTGCTCCAAATAGGAACCAGAAGAGCGATCGGCAGCAAAGCCACCTGTAGCAAGTATGACGTTCGGTGCATGAAGCTCGTATGAATTCCCACTTCCAGCGCCGATGCATTCAACACCAATCACAGTGCCGTCGTCGTCAGTTAAAAGCGACGCGACCTTGGTGTCAACAAGTATTTTGACCCGCCCAGACTGCTCAAATTCTTTTACAGCTTTTGCATGCCGTAAACGATTTCGGCGCCAGCCATACCATTGCTTGGCCGATGCGTACGTTTCGAGGAATGTCCGCCTAGTTGTGCCTTGAGAGAAAGGTCTACACCGACTCGGTCACGCAGCCATGTTACAGCGGACCCGCTTTTCGTAACCAACACATCAATCAAATCTTGCCGGGCTGACGACCCCGCGGATCGGGTAGTGTCATTGCGGAATAAATCAAGCGAATCAGTATCCGTTTCTTCTGGCGAGACATACGCATTTATCCCAGAACTCGCCTTGTTCGAGTTTCCACCCAGTAGATGCTCTTTCTCGACAATAACAACACTGCCTCCTCTATCTAAAATGTTGAGCGCCGCGGACAATCCTGCCAGACCGCTCCCAACGATGATTGCATCTGGAGGCGTCCCATTTGTCTCGACTGATCCGATCGAACGTGTCAACTGAAGGAATTTCGAAAGGTCGTTGCCATAATGTTTTACCAACACCAGCAAGTCAGTATTGCGTTGCAGTGCCAGTTGCACCAATTCGGCTTCTCGCTCCCATGCAATAAGATTTTCCTGTCCTAGCTTGGCGATAAGACCCACTGCACCATCTACAATATCAATAGAGGTTGCATCGAACGTTGTGACCGGAGACATTGCTGTTTGTTTCATTTTAGCCACTTTCTGCTCTTGCTTTTCTAAATAAAGGTGAGTCAACTCTCGAACCTGGCGTATACTTTCGGAGAATTTCGCAATGGTGTTGATAAAAGCAACAAGTTCGTTGCGCGTCAAGTTGGGTTGTTCTTCTTTCATGAAAAGCACTTTGAGCGCTGTACCATATCCCAGCATGGACATCTTTCCATGCAACTTGCACTGCTGACATTGTACGCAGTCGAGAATCGACGATACGTTATGAAACACGCCTTTGAAATTCTTTTGCAATGTCACTACATCAAAGCGAGCACCGTCTTTTGAAACATGAGCGATTCATCAAACGCTGAAAAGACGTTCGAGCAGGATTGCAAAATAGCCGAATCCAACAACCGACGCAACAGTACCCGCGCCGTCTCATCTTCCACAATATCACCGGTCCGAACATCAAACTCGTGAAGCGCCGGCGCGGCCTTTGCAATGCGCGCAAAGGACCACATACGAAAAGTGCAAATTGCGAATGTGCTCCGGGTGATCGTGGAATTTCTCCATGAAATAGTCCGGGTTGGCTTCATATTCGGTGCGGCCTTTTCGTTTGGACGGCGGATAATAATTCATGGCAATCGACAATGTCGTGGAGGTATGCAATCCCGATAACAGCCGGTACAACACGCGTTCTTCGAGACACATGTCGTTTCCCGTACCATCCACCATTAGACAGTTTTCTTCGTAAATTGCTTTCCAAATATGAGTCCCATTGTATCCTGTATTCTTCTCCGGATTGATGGCTAAATTCACAAGCTTTTCGTTGTTCGTTCCTTGCATATGACTGCAGATATCAATCCAAAACGAATCGGGCAATAACGGCTCTTCACAGGGTTCATCTTCCACCGCCTCGACGATATCCGTTTGTTGTTGCCACTTGAAGGTATCCTTTTGTGCTTTGGACTCGAAACCTCCCGTCGCCATGGAAAACAAAGCATTCGAAGAAAAGGGATCGGCACTGCTACTATCCACATGACAAGCGGGTTCCGCATCTTCTTCTGGCTCTTCACCGCCTCCAGCACATTCAAACTCCTCTTCTTCTTCATTGTCTTTTCGCCACGACTGCAAAGGACACGGACTGTCCAAATCGACCAAAAATTTCGAAAAAGGTCGTGTTGCGCAATTCTTGCAAAATGACAAAGAGTTGCAAATCATTGGCTTGTTCTAAATCTTCGACATTGCATTTGGCATCGTCGAGTGGACCGTTGGTGGTGGGGACCATGAAATCGGGGATGCTGTTGCAGTTGTGACGATAATGCCAAGCAGAAATGCCAGTATTCGCCAGTGTCGTGTGGCGGAACAAAAACGAGGCATTGTCATGCTGTGTGTTGATTCTTCGAAAAGAGAGGTACGGCTTGTGTTCGTTTTGGTAATAAACAGCAAATATTTAGGCCTGTTTACTATAGAGAGGTAATCCTCTTAAAAGCAATCCTCAAACGACTTTTATATAAACAAATTAGAGATGATGATTTGCTTTTCAATGACTTTTGTTCGTCGACAAGAAAAGGAATGAAGCTGCGCAATATAAACTGAATCACATCATAATGCATTCGTTCGAACTGCGCGTACATTTTCTACCCAGAGTTGAGTCACGGAAAGAACCTCCACGTGGAAACTGAGAGCGGGATTGTGGCTGGCGCCGGGAGGCGGAAAAGTGCCGCGAGGTAGGAGCGGTCAGACGATGTCACAGAGAGGAGAGGTAGACATATTTCAAAAAACACAAATAGTAGGTGGAGTAGCTATAAGACAAAAGAGATTTGTTGCTTGAAGAAGTTGGCGATAAATTAGTTATGCATAAAACGTGTATAAGGATGTGGACGATGGGCGATGGGCGGCATGCGGCATGCATTGGCCGATGGGTGATCGATGATGAGCGAGGAATGAGGCAGGATTGCGACGGGTTGTATCACTGAGTTTGTTTATTATTTTGATGAACAATTAGTATTGATGGCATGTCTGGGAAAAAAAGATTACGTAGACATTACAGTGTTCAAAGAGTTAGATCACCTCGAACTTGCGAAGCACGTGATTCCTGGTACGTTCGTTGGAACAGGTACGAACAACTACCATGCAAGGAAGAACTGCGCTAACGAGGTGATTCTTTTCATCAAAAGGAACCTGAACTTGAACGTAAAGCTTGCTCCGAAAGGATGGAGTTCAAGCGGTTTTGCATGATACATGGCTCGAAGGAATTGTCGAAAGAAAGGTCTGTTGCGCTGATGCAACTTGACGACCAAAAGCAATTGTATTTTGTATTGCTCGGATTGCATGATTGATGAACAGAAATGCAGCCCCATTGCCAAGGTTGTGTTCGAAGACGAGACGAATAAAGACAATACAGCAGAGAAATGCAAAGCATCTGGAACAGTGTATTGGCTGTTCTTTCACAATTGCCACAATTGGAAATTTGAAACGACGCAATGGTCAGTTCAGGATATTGTTTTATTCCAACACCGGTAGATTTCATTTGTGGTGATACGTACGAGAAAGCCATCAAAGCTGCAAGAGAGTTGCTGCACATTGAAAAGGGGAAAAAGAGGGCAGCGAACTTGGAGAGAAAAGATGTATACCGAGCAGGAATGTGCATTTGAGTATATCAATGACGAATATGCAAACAACCGTCGTACATGCTTGCGTCCAATCCCGCGCTGGCAATTGGCAAAGAAGAAAACGTCGTCGGGCATTTTCAAAGTTTGTTGAGTTCTCCGCCCACAAATCTGCAATGGTCCGACTTTATTACTGTGTTTCCAATATGATTGGATTGGCATCGATAGCTTCGCCTTTTGAGTACGAGTATGATGACCGGATGAGGGTGAAGGACAGTGCCATTGAAAATCCGTCACACACGTTGTTTGTCCGGGAGGAGTCAGTTGTTGTTGGTGGGTTTGTCCACACTGAAGAGAAAGTGAATCAAAAGACACACCATCTACCACAAAGCTGATATGCACCGGCCTCGTAACCCTGTCATCAAAATTGGAGAAGATGCTGGGATATGCCATGAGTATGGTTTTGCTGTTGTAACATCTCTCCTGAAAGAGGAAGAGAGATCACTGTACATGGCAAGGGATGATGGCCAGCTTGTGATCCCTTTCAATCAGTCAATTGTAATGTGTGGCAATGTTCCGACTGGTGGTGTGACGCATTCCATTGAAGAGGGCAGTGAGTTGGTTTGGCCTGCACTTCATGTTCATATAGACATGACGACACGGTTTAGAAGGGCTGCTACAATGGGAGAGGTGCCCGACGGATACGGAGCTTATGATGATGAGATAGTTGAGTCCGACGGCATCGAATCTTCAATTTCGGATACCGTTGATGAGGCCCAACTGAAAGCAGCAGTGAAGATGGTACTAGTGAGGAAGGGATAGCGAAGATGACATTGTATTGGAGACGGAGAATAACGGCTTCGTCTCGAGTGTAAATGGTAGCGAGGGTTGGAAGCAAACGAGAGGAGTCTGAAGCCGAAGAAGAGGACGTCTTGAGTGTAAATGGTAGCGAGGGTTCGGAAGCAAACGCAGAGGAGTCTGAAGCCGAGGCGAAGAGGACGCCTTGAGTGAAATGGTAGCGAGGGTTCGGAAGCAAACGCAGAGGAGTCTGAAGCGAGGCCGAAGAGGACGCCTTGAGTGAAAATGATAGCGAGGGTTCAAGCAAACGCAGAGGAGTCTGAAGCCAAAACCACAGAGGACGTCTTGAGTGGAAATGGTAGCAAGGGTTCAAGCAACCGCAGAGGAGTCTGAAGCTGAGGCCGAAGAGGACGTCTTGAGTGTAAATGGAAGCGAGGGTTCAAGCAAACGAGAGGAGTCTGAAGCTGAGGCGGAAGAGGAAGTTGCATCACGGAGATTTCTGTCGTAACAAGAGACCTTTGGAAGTGAAAGAGGATGAGTCTGTCATACACCGCGAAAAAGAAAAGCGGAAGAAAAAAGAGGAACAGGAAGAACAAAAGACAGCGCAAAAAAAGAACGAAATAAACAGATTGTCTTCAAGTAATAACAAATTATTTGTCTATGAAATAAATAGATTTCACTTTATTCTTCAAGCACAACAAAATTGTTGGTAGTTGGTTGATAGATGAAAGAAATAATGAATTAAATAAAGATTATTATATTTCCACAAATCTTGATGTTACTTCCTGTAGGCCTCTCGATCAAGGTGTTTCATCTGTATGCGGAATTTGGCTCCCAATCGCTTGAGGTTTCTTGCTGGCTCCCACGAATCTTGTGTTGCCGGATATCCCTTCCAATGGACTTTGTAGTATTTTTTACGATGTAAGACTTTTCGATCAACAATTACACTCACTTCATAGAGCGCCACAGCAGAAGGCGACCTTTTTTGGTGGGAAAGATCGACGTTTTAGACAATGTCATCCCCACATACCGAGTTCTTCGTCCGTTCGGCATTTTGGTGGCACCGTCTTTTGGAGTATGTTCGTTTGCTTTTTCAAACTGTTGATTACGCGACGCAGGATGACATGCGTCGCTGGCGTACATCATCCTACATTTATAGTTCTGTTTGAAAACAGGCTGTTGTCTGCGCAGAAGAGCTTGTTGTAGAGCTTTTTTTCATTATTTGTTGCTCAATGATTGTAGTTCAACGATGTATCTTTGTTCCTCTTTGTGCAAAAGGTATCGATACGAACACTGTCGGTAAAACACAAAAGGTTGTTGATGCACGCTTGTTTTGTCACAAAAAATTACTCCGAAAAGAGATCTTCAAGACTTTCGCGTTCAGGCGCTGTTGCAGATAGCGCAGTACTCATGACTCATTGCCGACAGCAGACGGCGAGTCAGTCACGGAACGGTTGTTTTCGGCGGAAAAAGGGCTTGTAATTACAGGAACTTGTACTACTTTTAGTCAATGAAATTCAAGTCTCTATCAAAAGAGAGCCCTGCGTGATATTTTCTAAACAAAATTCGCGAAGAACCTTTCATACTGCGACATTGAAATCCCGATGTGTGTCGTTTCCCACTCCTTGATTTTTTTCCCCTTCTCTACTCTACAGTTATTCGTAGAGAGAAAGTTTGGCGCCCGTCTCCCAGTGAGGAGGCTCGCGTCGTGGTTCGCCTTCTCTTTGGTGTTTTTCCTTTTTTTAAGGTCATTTCATAAAACAATGAAGCAGCACTAAGTGTTTTTCAGAGAACCGGCAAGAACAATGTTTTACAATGCAGAACTCTGAAACGGTTGCCAAGGCAATATTTCCCGAGACAATTTTCCCAGATATTACAGATGGTTGTGGCATTGATCCGGACAACTTTTCGCCACTGTTGTGGAATTGTGCCGAGAAAATATCTCATGTTCTCGAACACATTTACGGTGTAAAATGTGAGGCCATCCGTGGTCCGTACGGTTGGCACATAAATTTTAGAAAGAAAAAGGTTGTGGCGTTCTTTTGTCGGCATTGCTATTCCGGTTCGGCGAGGCCCCAACGAAAGCACTGGTTGCTGTTGCTTTTCACAACGGTTTCAAACCACCGTCGGTGGCTTCGATGAATGTCACTCGTGTCTTTTACCACAATAGCCACGAGCATGATGACAAATATCCAGGAGAATACACGTTAAACGGATTTTCATTATCCCTTTTCTCGCAAGGAGATTCTACGAGATGTATATGATGGTGCAATTGACAAAATAAATTCGTTCAGTTATTCGTCAAAGCCTGGGCCGCCAGGAAATTGATAACTTTGGTGGACAACAAACATCGGAATTCAAAGTTGCCGGCAGACAACCGTACATACTGTGAGTTACCGAACTTGCATGACTACCCATCGGTCACCAAGGAAAACCACAGCGCTAGCATGATCCGGTTGATGTACTTTCTTGCTGCAAAATTGAATACTGCGTCTGAGATAGCGCAAACAGTTCTTGTGAGCACGCAAGAGCAGTGGACGCCATCCGCAAACACCAGTGAAGTAGCCAATACAGCCTATCATCTTTGGCACACGGAGGTATCACTTATTTTCGGTGGCCATGACACAAGAGCCAAAAAAATGTTGACGGTGACGACGATGAGGATGCCAACCCAATTGATTCTGTCGTTCATCAGCCTCTACACAAGGATCATGTCCTCGATGGAAAGGCAAAACGTTTTCTAAAAGATAAGTTCCAGCCCGCTTCGTTCCTCATACCTCTGGAGACTGAGAGGGAGCTCCATTTTCGTTCTCTTACCAATTTGCGGACGATAAAAGTGGACGAAATTCTAGTATTTTCAGGGTCTTTTCCGCATGCAGGTAATACGTGGAAGATACCACACCGCGAGAAAAGCGTTCGACAAACTGGAAAGTTGCCATCCACGGGCATTTGGATTCAAAGTATTCCCGACGCCATGAAGGTGTTGTTGAACCGGTTTGGGATGATGATCAACCACTTGCAATGACGGCATGTGTCGCTCAATACACAGATAGGTTAAAGTTGCAGAGGACATACAAGCATTTCGCGGACGCAAAACTGATTCTGCAAAGAGAAATCCGGCATGATTTCCGCACTGCCGATTATTCTGTTCCACGAACTTCCGAGTTGTTTGTTGATAATTCCTTGGCAAGGGCTATCGCGGAGGTCAAGGTTTGGGAAAATATTAAGCGGAAAATTGCAGAAGCCACCAAACGACGCGAACTAGACGCCTCTATTGTTAGGGGTGGCAACAAGAAGAGTAAAAGAAATGATCCAAAGCAGTGGATTTAATAATTATCAAGTATTATAAGTGTTATACATATTACATGGAAAAGGGATTATCTTTGATCACCTTAGAGTTGTCGTTGTTTTTCTTGCCAGTGCTCCCAATAAAAACGGCGTATGCGTTGTTGTTCGGTCCCCATTGTCAGTGACAGAAGTGCAATGTCGGATGACTCTGCCATCCCACGCAATCGCACAGCCGTGGAACAGTTGTATTGCAACGCCGGTACCATCCCTGTGCCTCACATTTGGGAGGATAAAATACCAATTCTTAGCGTCATGACTGACCCAACAAAATTAATGAATTCATTAGAAAGCTCCATGTTTCGTAGCATTTGTGGTGTTAGTGCATGCCCGGCTCGTCTCTCGTGTTCATTAATTTCTTTGTACTCGGAGGAAATTCGTCTTTTAGTAGATTGAGTATTTCCGGAAGAATGGCGCACATGCTCTCAAAGATCTCTTCCCCTCGACACCTCGACAAGTTGGAAATAGCTGGTCCTCATTATAATTGTATCCCAGGCTATACATATTTCCAATATCACCACACTCCTCCGCCTTCCGAACATGTCCCTTCTTGAATTCTGTGTTTCGTGCACAGGCCGATGCCAGCCAAACTGCATGTTGCATTAGTTTCTTCCGACTGGATACATCCATTACTGTAATTTTTGACAGTAGATGTTTCCGCTCTTCCTCAATCACATTATTCGTATCCTGTGTCCCCGTTGCAACTTTACGTTTCTTCGATTTCCGTTTTTTTCTTGTTGTTTACGTTCTTCGGAACCTTCTTTTGGTTTCCTTTGATTTGCAATCGTCCTTCACCACAATATGGATGACTTTTTTTACGGGTAGGTGACTTCCGCACATCTATGACCATGAGTGCGCATTCTGGAAATATGTCTTCGTGCAATGCTCCCATAAAATATTTTCGGTTGCCGTCATGGAAAGTTGGTGGATTGTTTTTCTTGTGGTCACGATAAATGTCAGCACGCTCACCAGGAAGAACGTAGAGATCGTCATTGTGCCGTTCATAATGAAACCGTTTTGGACCACTGTCAGCAATTTGTGTGCGGTACAGATCAGGATTGATCAAAGCATCCTGAACCTGCTCGTAAGCCGTGAAACTAATTTTGTATTTTGCTCCCGGTCACGTTCCAAGTCGGTTTCTACAACTTTAGACTTTTGGCAGTGACGCTTTTGCAATTTTGTTTTACATGATACGGATTCCAAATACTGTTAGCACCGCAGTTGGAACACATGTAGCCTTTGACAAAAATTTGCTTGGAAGCACGCTGATCCAGAGCACGTTGGGATAAATCTTTTAGTGCATGCAATTCGATTGGCACATCTGCATGCTTATTTTTTTAAGTGATTTCTCAAGCCTTGCCATGTCCAGCCAATTTCCGAAGATACCTGTTGATTCTCACACAAGATGCATCAAACACCATGCGGTGTAAAGGTAAATAGATCACTAGGCAAATCTTCTTGCGGATTGTCTGGTGTTACACTCTGCGTTTCAATTATGCTATGAGGCATTGTCAGTGTCTTTGTTTTAACCCATATTTGATAAATGAAACAATTATATTGAAGATTGCACCAAAGTAAACAAATGGTCGGATGGTTTTGCAAAGTGCTTTTAGAGGTAGCAGCCAAATAATGAATAAAATAATGACTAATGACCGTCCATGCTTCATTCAGCAAAGTGTGCACGCAAGTAAAATATGGCTGCAGACAACACAGCACTCATGACTCATGGCTGACATGGCGAGTCATGGAACCGTTGATTTCGGCCAAATTAGGACTAGTCATGACTAGTCCTGTGTACTACTTCAAGTAAAATACGCAGTGACGGTTTTCTCCCAAGTCAGGTTTCCTCTCCAACCAACACCTTCGCTTTTAACTCACAACAAAGTGCTTTTAGAGGAGCAGCCAAATAATGAATAAAATAATGACTAATGACCGTCCATACTTCATTCAGCAAAGTGTGCACGCAAGTAAAATATGGCTGCAGACAACACAGCACTCATGACTCATGGCTGACATGGCGAGTCATGGAACCGTTGATTTCAGCCAAATTAGGACTAGTCATGACTAGTCCTGTGTAGTAGTTCAAGTAAAATACGCAGTGACGGTTTTCTCCCAAGTCAGGTTTCCTCTCCAACACCTTCGCTTTTAACTCACAACAATGTGTTTTTTAGAGGGAGCAGCCAAATAATGAATAAAATAATGACTAATGACCGTCCAGTATGTCGTCATTTTCATCCGATCTATGTACACCAGATTAAATATTATACACAACTTTACTTAAGAATTGATCTAATCATCAATGACTATTCATTCCTTGTCAACAAATCCATACTGGTGGACTTCTACTGGGTACCTTTGGCGGGACGGATTGAAGAACATTTTGCACGTTCCTCGTTTCCAAAGTTTTCGTTTAGAATCAAATTGCTGCTTTCCAAAACCTTCACAACATCCCTATCCAGCAGATAGTGATCCAGACTAACCGGTGTTCCATCACCCGGGTTCAATTCGCGGATTGGATTTCCATCGTGTATTGGTTTAGCTTGGCCGGTCTGAAATCAATCATCCTGTTGTACTTCTGTGTGACTTTCTTTATAATTGTGAGATCTTCCATCATTTCTTTGTCCGATCTAATGGATTTTCCCCATCCCACACGTCGTCGAACTCTTTGCATATCAATAGAACTCTGCGGGGATCAAGAGAGTTCTCGTTCCTCATGATGTTTCCATTGGAACCACGACGGGGAACACGTGCAGGACTCCTATCTCAAGAAGACGCTCCTCCATGTGAATGAAGTTGGGAATGGGTTCATAAGTGCCCCGCTAGCCACAATGTTTACAGTGTGGGGCATGTGACCATCGTTGTTTGGATTGCGACCACTATCCAAATAAACAACATTGTATTGATGAAAAAAGGTATCTGCAATGTAGAATGCATCTGCTGGCTCAGAGTTTAGTGTTGTGCCCTGTTTCTTGGATGTAGTGGCAGCTTCGTGTTTAATGGGTTTTGTTAACATTGCAACTCTAGGCGTTGGAGGTGAATGCTTTACAGGGAGCAACAATCTCATTGTTACGGTTGTCAATCAGAAATGAAGACAAAGATAATGAAGGGAACAATATGTCATCCAGTAAACTGGACCAACCCAAAATTTCAACCCAGTTATTTTCGGGTGTTCAAAATAATTTTGTGTTTTCAACCGCCGCTAGCCGAGTGCTCCTCGCCAAATTCTTTACAAATTTTGGCTGTCAATGCATACCTTCTAAATCTTGTATCAATCTCGATATACAATCCCACATGAAGACCAATAATGTGAGAGTTCCTGATATTAGAGTGTTTCTCGCCTATTTCTTGGCATATCTTTGCTGAGAAATCATATCTTCTTGTGATCCTACTTATTATGTATTGTTGATAGATTCCGCAGCAATATTGCTTATTATGTATTCTCGATAAATGTTAAAACAAATACTATAGATTACTTTTTGGAACATGTTAAAAGTTGATATTTCAATCACCTCAGCCACCTCTGGCATTTGCAGCAATTATGTTTGCATTTCCCGTGACACCGTCAACAAATCCATACTGGTGAACTTCTGGTGGGTATGTTTCTCGGAATGGATTAAAGTACATTGCAGCAATGCTGGGGTGCTCAACAGCAAATGTAGGACTCAGGATGGAACAGTAGCTTTCCATTGCTTCGATCACGTCTCTATCAAGGAGATAGTGATCCAAACTTACATATTCGCCATCTTGCGGGTTCCTATTGTGGACCGGGGTGCACAATCATATTGGTTGGGGATTCGGGAAGGGCCATCAATTCTATGATTCCAGTCAATGGTGAACTTGCGCACTGTCGAAAGGGTTTCCATCATTTGTTCATCTGTCCTTCCATTGGACACCTCTTCAGGAGTGTTGAGCTTCATCATGACCCGACGGTTCCATTGCACTCCATTGGCCACAGAAGCATTCTTAAGGGCCTCCCGTTAGGACCCCGGCGGATGTGAACACTCACGAATCCAATATCAATCAATCATCTGAATGCACGACATTGTTACGTCCTCGAATGAACCGCCACCACGCACGTTATTAAGGGTGTATGGCCAGTATCCATCATCGTTAGGATTTCTTCCATGATCCATTAGTACTATTTCAAATGCTCCACCCAGAATTCTGATGATGTACAATATGTGCACAACTCTGTTACCTGATTTGACTTCTTTCTTGATGGGCTTTCTGGGAGAAAACCCAACTGCATATCCATGTGCAGGTGGGCTTTTCAGTTTGGCAGGCGAAGGAGTGCCACTTGCCTTCACGGGGTATTGTTTGGCCTGCGGTTTTGTCATGCTGATCTGATTTGTGAGAACTTCAAAATATTGTGATGAATAACTGACATGTGTTGTCAATGGCAGGGCACGTCTATGATTGCAGAATACATTCAACGCCAATTTTTGATCGACAAATAATCGCCGGGTCAAACAATTTTGTGTTTGTGTATGAAATACTTAGCGTGATCTTTCAGAAGCAAATGTTCGTGTATAGACTAACACGGATTGACCTATTCTCCAAATAAGAGAGAGCAACGGCAGGGCCAACACTATTAATCTATTCTGCATAGAATCACTTAATGCTTCTGTCGGTTAGCTAGCATCGCCAAAGAGAATGATGACAACGGCAGCTACCAGTTGTACTGTCTTTAGCAGACAGCCTAACACTTGTGGTCTAACTGAGAAAATAAGTGTGTTGTGTATTGCAGCGTGTAAAGACCAAGCACGTTTTGACCTAACATGTTGAGGGTTGAAAAAAAAAAGTTATTTTATTCAAAATTTTGGTATGTCCATTGTTTTCAACAGGATCGACTGTCAATCCAAATTTATTGATAACATGATTCAGACTGTCGAAGAATTGTTTGCTGCAGCAGCTGCTGCCTCTCAACAGCAACCCAATGCCATTGATCAACAGGAAGTTGATAATGACACATCCCGTCGTGGCCGTGAACCTTCTTGTCGTGGTGTCTTTTATGTTGATGCCATTGTTGACCGATTCTCTCGTGACGAATTTGTTTATTACAAAATCAGATGGGAAGGTCTTGGTGAAGAGCATGACACATGGCAGTTTCACACTTCTTTGAAGAAATTGACCGGTGAATTGCGTTCTCAAATGCTAGAACTTGACGAACAAGACAGGCATAGGGAAGAAATGTTTGAGGGTGACACAGATGAGTATGAAATTGAAGCAATCATTGACCGAGCTGTTTTCAGGCGCTATAAGTTTTACAAAATCCGGTGGGCTGGCTTTGGCGAAGAGTATGATTCTTGGCACTATGGCCCTCCTTTGAGGAAATTGTGCAAACAAAACGATGATATGAATGATCAAATGAATGCACTCGATCTTCATGCAAGATTGAACCGAAGACCAAGAACGACTAAACGCAAAGTTGCGCAAAGGATCAGTCCATAAGATAGAGGTTTAAATAATGCATTACTTTCATACCCTTGCACCTCTTCGATAACTCAAAAACTTAGTTTGGCGAAAGCTCTCAATCATTGCCCGCATTTGTGAAAATGGCTCCAGATTTGTGGATTCCTTTAGCAACTTCTTTAGGTAGAGCCCGTTTATTGAACGAACCCTAGACAAGGCAACGTACACCCAATTTTGTGTGTACATCCAGTTGACAATGTAGAGACTGTCAACAGTTTTCCCCTGTAGTTTGTGAACAGTTGTTGCATGGTTAACCAAGAATGTGAACTGTGTACCTGTTATTGGGACATCGTATTGTCCCCGCACACCCATTCCTGCATCCAAACTCATATAGGCATCAGCTTTTGAATGAGACGGTTTCACCGAAATGACTCTAAGGGATTTATCCGGGTTGACAATCTCAATGTCAATTTCATTGACATCGGTGGCATCAATTGAGTTCACATTGTACCCATCAACAGACACCACTTCAATCTTTCCCAAACATCCGTCCTTGAGCTTAATCTTCTTTACTTTTCCAGTTGTTCCATTGGCAATTCCACTCTTGACATCTTCATTTTCGGTCAGCATCACCGGGCATCCATGGTATAACTTCAAAATGGGTCAATGAAATGTGACTTACTCTTTCTGACATTGTAGTCTCCAACTTCCTCATATATGGCATGCTTGGCCGTATCTAACATTGGCTTTCCATTGCCTGCCCATTTCATATCTCCCATCTTCACAATCATAGTATGATTCATAGGCAGTCCACCCTTTTCATGCGTGCTCTGCAAATGACCCTGGAACGCCAAATTATTCATTGCACATCTATCCTTGTTGACGGTACACGCTATTTGTGTTCCTGGCGGAATTGCAGAAAGATCCTTGCCCCGCACAAGACGTTTTGCTAGTGCCTTATAGTCATTTGGTAGCAAATGTGAAGTTCTCAACCTGTTAAGCAAATCCTTGTATGCATGGTCGGTGAACCTGTGTCCTCCCTCAAGTTCGACAAATGCGTTAACCCAACCATTCCATTGATCGATTGGGATTCCCTTGAATAAAGCATCACCACCAATGGGTTCCAACTGCGAGAAGTCCCCGCAAAACACATAGTAAGACCCCGTAATGGTCAACCTTGTTCTCCTTGAGTGTCGCAAGTGATTGTGCTAGTGAAAGTAAGAGTTTCTTGCTTGCAAAGGATATCTCATCAACAATCACCATTTTCGTTTCTTTCCATTCGTTCAGAGATTCTATATCACCAATGTCTGCTCTTAGAGCTCCCTTTATGTTAATATGACAGGCGGAGTGTAAAGTTTCACCAAGGATGGCGGTTGCAGCCACACCTGTTAATGCCGTAACAACTATGGTCTTGTTTGAGAAATGAACTTTGATAAGCTTTGTGTATTGCTTTGCATATTCCAGCACATTGTGAATAACATGTGATTTCCGGAACCGCCAGGTCCAGTGAGGAACATAACAACCCTTTTGTGGGTGCTTGCTATACCCCTCATATCTGTCAAAGCTAGACGCAGGTGTCGTGTTGATGTATCATCCTTTCCTACTTCCATAACATATTGCAACACAAAATCGGCAATGAGACACTTGAATGCATTTGCTTGGTTTACATCCCCGCCAAATGCTGCTCTTGCCCATGCCCTGATGCTTTCACAAGATCCATTTGCAATGATATTGCTAGTTTTCAGTCTGTCTCTGTCATTAATGCCTGTTTGACGGTATACATGCTGACTGTGTACCCAAAGGAGACGACCTAGGGACAGCACAGATGGTGTGGTATCCTTCTGGGTTTTATGGCGTTTTGGATTTCGTTCTTCATCTTGATGTACCTCCTCCAAAATGGATCATTTGATTTTGAAATTGGTGCCGGTAAGTAACCATTATCACTTCCTATGTTCCACGCCCCCAACTTTGTCAACTAGAACTTATCTCGCTTACAACCTCTGTCATCTGCACATCTATCATATCCAGAACACTCTGTGGGGCTTCCTAGTTGAGCGGTCATTGGGATCTCGCAAAGGTTCAGGCAGTACATTGGTTGTTTCCTCCAGACGGTCAGGAAGGCGTCTCGAGTCCAAAGAATTTCGACAGTCCTGCATGTTCTGCAGGTATGTGCTAAACTCAGTGTTCATGAGATCTTGATTCATTTTCACAATTAGAGATATTTTGTATGTCTCCGCAACTAATACATCCTTTTCATCTCGAAATGAACTGAACACTAGCAGCACTCTTTTACAGTATTCCTCCACTGCAGAGTTAGTTTCCGTGTCTCCATCTGTGATATCCTGAAGGAATGCAGCAGACGTTTTGAACATGTAGTGGTAGATGATAGGTATTGATTGAACATCGGACTGACCAAGACAGAGTTTGGAGTAGCCAGTAGGTGCAGTCCGTAGAAAGCGTAAACTGTCATCTCCAGAAGACACACCTTCACGGTAATCTTTGACGTAATATGACGAGTAGAATGTATATGGATCGACAGACTCCATGAATGCTGGACGGAATAGATACGTATCTCTTCGTGAAGTGAGGAAAACCTTGTTTGTCAAAGACAGTTGCAATTTGGCATAAGAGCTTTCGTTTCAAGAAGTCATAAAAGGGAACATGAGTGAAGGAATGGGAACACCGGAAACGGGTTCCATTCAGTACAAGATACTTGGCCATTGGTGGACTCATGCTGTAATGGGATGTTGCTGACATTGCTGATATGAATATTCTCTTGAATGCCAAGATCTTTGGGTTTTCACTGGGTGCATTGAGAACTTGTGTATTGGTCAGCTCTCTGTTGATAACCTTTTCACGCTCAACAGAACACTCAGTTGATTTTGTCGGTCCTCTGTTCGGGTACTTTTGCAGGTGTACCCTGTTAAATCCATAATTCCTGCCCCATCGATCCCACCTTGGAGGTTGGTGTTGCAGTGGAACATATTGCTGATGAATGAACAGAACATATTTGTGAACAGATCCAATGGTGCACGTTGGGGAACCAGCCTGAAAGGGATCCGGGAACCCTTGACACCTGTCCAAGTGTACCAATCGATGCGTTTGAGTTGATGAATTCACAAGTAGCCGCTTCTTGCGGTGGAACAGGATCCTTGCCCGGCATTCACTACTGTATTTGAAGCAGCTTTTAGCATGCCCTTGAACGTGTAGATTTCGAAGAATGTGTATCAATACATGTCTCACTTTGGGCTTCAATTGATCAATACTAGGTTCCAAGCCTTGGACTCCACTCTGTGAGATTGATATGATGTACTTTAGCAACAAATCAAAATCTGTACCCGCATCACATGACAAATTGAGTTCGTTGACATATATGTCTTTCAATGATCGCTTTGTGATGTCAGCCAAGGAGAATGACTTGCCACAGTTGTTGCAGGAGGCTATTTGTGTTTGATCAGTAGTATCTGGACAGTGCTGAAATCGCATATTGCGAATGTGTTGCATGCTTGGGTAGTTATACATAGGATCAGCGACACTGCACATGTGATTGAGAGCCCTAGCTCCAGTTGTATAGAAGCCCCGTGGACAGTTGTTTGACCTTTGCTTGGAACTTTAAGATCAAAGCATGCCGTACTGGCATGCCTTTTCATGAAATCACTCATGCCCTGACCACCAGAATTTTTTAACGCCGAACTATTTGTAGGATCTGATTCGGGTGATGGATTTGTTTCACTTGTGGCTCCTGCTTCAAATTCCAATGCTGCAGCCATGTCACTTGTGGCTTCTGTTTCATCTGTTGCATGACATACAGTTTGACCATGATCATATGCAGACTTTAACATCTTCTTCCAACCCTTAGCCCAGATCAAAAAGTGACCATGAAGGGTTTTGCGCCTTGTTCCTCAACCGCTAAAAACCATGCGTTCATATCTCCAAAGACCCCGCCCCAGGCTCTGTGCAAAACTTCGCTTCATTCCAACCAAAAATTCTTCCAATGACAATATCCATAGCCTTCTCAAATTCAAGTTCTGCGTAGCCAGGATAGTCCAAACGAATTTTTTCACAATCTGATAAGTACTTTTTGATCTCATGTTTCTCAGCGTTGTGCAGCTTGGATGTGAAGACTTCATCTTCAATTTTGTGGATGTACATATTCAGATTATCAGAGTCGTCAGGTGTGACAGTGAGGAGAGCGGTAGGCAAACCGTATTTGGTGCATAGCGAATATAGCTTCAGCCGCTCTTCCGACACGCATTCATCAGTGAATGGTAATAGCTTTGACACAGCAAACACTGACCTCACAAAATAGGACAAGTTGGAGTGTTGTGTATTGTGATCATACTCCGGTCATCAATCACAGCATCAATTTCAGCAACATCAAGGTCGTTAAAACGTTCAGCAGCTGTCATGTCCCCACTCTTGTACCTGCATTTCATAGAGGCGCTTTTACAATTTCATCCTTGAAGTGCATGTTGGCTGCTACCAATATGAATTCTGCACGCTGAAATTCATTACAGCTCAATCTCATCAAATGCTGTAGGTATGCTTGTGAGTCCATACCCTTTGGCTTGCTACCACGGCCATATGGAAACTGTCTCGGGAAACACTTAACAAATTCACCTTTTTCCCAATATTTCAAGAGTTCCTTGGTGGGTTTGGAAACCAATGTTGTTTGTTGAAAAGCAGACTCAGCAAGCACACCCTGCAGCAATTCCTGCGATGTTTCACAGGTACCTTTCCGTGGGTCCACATCGGTTACTTCTGGAAAAAACACGGTGTATTCGTGGGTTTTTCAATGTTATTGTTTTGAGATTGTTCTATTTGCTGTGGTTGATGACAATCGGCCTTGGCAGTTCACTTGGTAGAGGAACAATCAAATCTTTATACAAGATGTTGTTGCTCTTCAACCAATTGAATGCTGCAATTACTTTTGTTGTGTTAATCTCCACACTTCGCAATGCAAGCATCATTTGCTCCTGCGTGAATGGTATATTTCGGTGACACATTGGATTCTTGAAGTAAGTTTAATGTTCGACTGTATGCCCAATGTTGTTGAGGTGCAGTTGATGCCATGTTTTTATTGATTTATGGCAGCCCCCAAATAGATGGAATATGTGGCCCGAAATCCGTCCCATGCTTACTAGTGCGAAGTTCAACTTCATTGAGATCTGCAAGTTCGGAGGCTGCATTCCAATTGGAATATCAACAATAGAATTTTGTGGTCGATTGCGAGCTTTATTGCAAGTTTGACATATTGAGAGCATGGCCACATTATCACAGATGGTGACAACGCATCTCGGTGATACGACTAATTCCAATAGTGAATCTCTCTGAGCTATTGAAAGATGTTCGCACCGGTGTGGAGGGAGTCTGTATTCATTTTGAAGGAAAATTCGTGGAACATGGTGGGGTAACTTTGTTACATTTAGCCAGCTTCTATGAGATAACGCATGAATTGAAATTGTGTCACTATTTCTATCGTCGAGTAATGTGTCGCAAACACAGCATGCTTTTTTTTGAAGGGTAACAGAGCTGCCGTCATACTCCTTGTGCAAGCTCCTTCCATAATCCTTTTGCAGTCCTCCTCAATTTGGTTAAGTCTGATTTGTGGTACAATCGAAGACATGATAACCAAAATGTTTCATAAAAATAATAAGGGAATGGGATCCGTATTCTGTTGTGTAGAATAAAAGGTTCTGTTGTGAAAAAAAAGAACAAATGGATCTGTATTCTGTTGTGTTCGGATGAATGGAGCTACCTTCGGCTTTCACTTGCTCTGACGTTCATGATTGACTAGAAAAACCAAATAGAATCCGGATTCCTTCACCTTTGAGCACCGTGGGCCCGATTTTCACCAGCTAAAATTTTGAAAATATTATAAAAAAAGGCGAGACACTCTACCAGATGTTGTACAGGACGTCGGCAGGCCTTGAACGGAGAGAATACATAATACATAACAACAAAGTGTAAATTGAGCTATGGATGTTTTTTGTGTGCAGTTCTGTCATGACATAATCAAGTCGATACAGACGTGTAGTTAAAAATATTTTACTGTGCTCCAGATAACAAGAGTTATGTCCTGTCGTTCAGACATTAGCCATACAAGTTACCAGAGTGAAGTCCAAAAGTCCTAATTTTGGGACCAAAATCCCCCCCTCAGACTCCCCAATTGTTGCCAATTACCAAAGCGAAAGTGAACTTTTCGGATTTGGTGCACTGATAGGCTCTCTTTTTGTTTTTGTCGTCGTCGTAATAAACTGTTGTTCCATTGCTCTCTTAATACTGTTTATAAAATTATTAACGTTCCTCTTCTTTCAAATCAATTCTACCGTTCAGTTCTTCTCGATGCCATGGCGATTGAAACAGCTGCCAGTACAGCGCGCGCTACGCCTCCGCTTACAAGTAATCCTTGTCAAACATGCCGTACTATTTGTCAACAGCGCTGTCAACGCTGTCGTTTGACCTATTATTGTTCGACAGAATGTCAGAAAAAAGACTGGAGAAAACATCGCCTTGTTTGTAATACGAAAATGATAACAATAAGCAACCAACTCCTTTAGAGGCGTGGAAGGAGCTGTGTCAAATGGTAGCATCGTCGACGACAGTCGAAGCTAATCAAGGTTTTCATCAAGCTCAGGACGAGATTGTTAAGCTACAACAACAAGAGGAAGAGGCAAAGAAGAAAATAGAGAGGAAAAGAAGCTCCGTAAACAACAAAAAAGAAGCACAAATACAATTGCCATCTGTTATCCCGGAAGAAACGACAAATTCGGAGCCTGCGAATCCCTTGCTACGCTATCAAGGCCCTCTTTCGTATACGATCGAAAAATGCCCAACATTTCCATGTATCAGGTGCTTTGTCGCATTCCTACAACGTTTCAATTGCAATTTTGCAAAGCAGAAATTGTCACGCAATGCAATCTATCTCTTCAGCTATCACCGTTCGAACCGCCTCTACAACTCCGTCTTCCCCATCCCAACATGACAATTATAGGGGATCCTCGTCTGGTCGAGTTAGTAGAAGAAAACCACCGCGCTCTGTATTTAAGGCTCGTGGACACGGATCCTACCAACATGGATCAAGTCTCGATGGATTCCAATCACCGCCTCTTGCTGCAACCACAAGATGCCTATCAACTGGCCTGTCGCACTTGCCGACAGAGACTGATTCAAAAGATTCGATCCAACACGCAGTCCTCATGCCATCCAGTCGATGGGAAGACATGGCGGATTATTTGACCTGTCTGGATCCGACCAATACAGCGGTCGAGTCGCTGTCGTCACCGTCCGGCAGCGGAAAACCAAACCATCTATTCCAAGATACAACGACGTTTGTCGTGCATGTCGACAATGTCATGGAAACATCCGTTTGTGTGCTGGGGGTCCCAGGATACGGACAGGAAGATACCATGGAAGACATCTTGGCGCAGAATACTTGGATGCAAAACAGCATCGGCGCCACATTGACGTGCAGTCGCTGTGCCGACGTTTTAGGAGAAGCCTCCACGGTCGATACCTTTCGTATGTTTCATCACAAGTTGTGTTTGCATGAACAGCAGCCGTCAATATGGCCCACTCTGGGCAGCTTTCTCGCCAACGAGTTGGTCCGACACGCTGAAACACACGCCGTGTATTCATTTGGTGTCGTTCACCAAACACAGCCGCATCGCCTCTTGCACATTCAACTCGTGAGTTGGGATTCGCAAGTCGCGTCCAGCAATGAGTTGCATAGATGCCAGTGGCATTCATCAATTGCAGTGGCGTCCCGTGGCCAAGGTATTGTTTTATGAAACGACCACACAGTCCGTGGAGGGCAGCCCCAGTCTGTTGTGGCAAACGGATTGGTGTTGCGATCCATCCTCCGGGACCGTTGCTAGCACGGCGAGCACTACTACGACGAACAATACGATCAAGATGTATCTAGCGCCTTTTGAATGGACAAGCTTGAAGGACGAACTAACCGAGTTATCCAAACAACAAGTTCGTGAGATTGCAGACGCTACTATATTGGCCAAAACAGGAAACGCCGCTTCCAACGAAATGCGTCTGGCTACTATATGTCGAAATTAATCAGTTGAAAATTACGCTAACTACGCCTACTTTCATTCTCCTTTTACTTTTGTTCTTGAAACAATTCCTTCAATTCACCCGACTCGTGCATGCCCAAGACAATATCACACCCACCAATGAATTCCCCATTCACATACAATTGCGGAATCGTCGGCCAATCACTGTAAATTTTAATGCCTTCCCGAATGGACGGATAATCCAACACATTGACGGACGAAAAGTCGACGCCTTCTGCTTTGAGTGCGGCCACGACTTGGGCACTAAAGCCACACATGGGAGTGGACGGCGTGCCTTTCATGTACAGCATGACGTGATTTTCTTGGACGTGTTGCGCAATCATGCTCTGTACGTCATCCTCTACGGCTTTTCGCTTGGGAGCAAAATCATTGTGCGAGTCGCTCTCGCGTGTGACGGGAGTCGTGTGATATGCCTGTCGCTTGATTTCATGATTCCAAAGGAGTGACTTCCTCCCGAAGCCATGACTCGCAGAGGAGACCGAATCAGTACTCCTTGTCGAAGAGCGCTCGAGCGAGAAATCGATTTGAGGAACATGCTGCGTATATTGTTGTTTTGTGTAATACGTCGCTATCAAAGATGAAAAACAAGAATGGGTTGCACCTTTTTTATTATTATGGACCGCAGCAATTTTTTGTTTTGTTTGAGACGAGATGCGACCCATCATCTCGAAGCGAAGGCCAGAACACGGTTCCTACGTCATCTTGACGCCTTGCTCATCGGAGCGGTACCCCAGAGAGAACTTTATGGATCGACTGACGTCATGCCGAGACGCTGCACTTTCGCAGAACGCAGAACACAAAGAGAATTGGTCGACTTTATTCGACTACACTTTGTACGACACTCAACACACATTTGATTTCCGTCTCTTTCTCCCCGTTGCGACCTACCGGTACCGTACAGCCCTTCTCATTGAGTATAGGATATACTGTAGGACCGATCCGAATTTCCGCTCCGTCAACACGTGAGCCCCCGTCTCAAGTCTCACTCAAGGTCTCAAGAAGAGTACCGGTACCGGTACTATTCCGGTAGACCCACGCTTCAATCAAAGAATGAAATGCAGCCGCCGCTGAGAAGGAAAAAAATGCACTTCTCACTTTTGTCCTTGTAGCAAAGCGAAAGACACACACGCCAAAGATGATGCGTGGAGTAGTTGTAGGAACCAGAGCAACCAACTGCTTCAAAGCATGTCGTCGTCACTCCCAGTTGACTCTAAACGGGAGACCCGCATTGCGGAATCATGTCACGCAAACGAAAGTAACATCGTCCGAAGCACGAACGACCTTTTGGTGAAAAGAGCGCTTCACCCTTTCAACGAATGTGGAATGCCTACTCGGAATCGGTACATGAGCACCCCATTTTACCAAAGCGGTCATGGCCGCTGCCATTTTCTTTGTGTCCGACTCGGCATCCCAATACGTTCAAACCAAGGACAAGTCCAATTTTGATTGGAGTCTCTCCCGAGCCTTGTCGGGTTCTAGTTTCGGGATCATTGCTACTGTGGGTGTGCATTACTGGTGGGAGCTGCTCGAAATGACCGTCAAGAAGCGACTGCCTCTTTCGACTCACCGACTCGCGAATACGGCCACCAAGGTCCTTTTGGACCAATCCATCAAGGCACCGCTGTACATTTACACGTATTTCGTCTTGACCAAATTTTTGAACGAACAAATGGACGGTGCTCAAGACTGGCAGGCTTCGTGGAGTGAATCGAACCGCAAGGCAAGGGAAATGCTGCTTCCCACTATGTTGCAGCACTGGCGTGTGGATTCCGGTGCATTCGTTCAATTTTTACTTTGTGCCGCTGCATCACCGGGTGCTGGTGCAAAATAGTATTCTCGTATTTTGGAGTGGTTACCTCAGTTATATCAATCACCGAAACGACAAGACCATCACAACAGTATCCGACGAAGAAGTGAGCCAAGTTGTACGCCGCGAAACGCAACGCCACGAGCCATGCGCGTTATAGCTTTTTTTTCTCAGCTCGGAGGATGAAGAACGCAGCCAATTTTTTCCCGTTTTCATGCCGTGGCTTGCGAATGCATACGTAGCAGTATATAACAATAGTATAAGATATGCCTGTTTGTTTAAAAAAAACTTGCATCCGATTTAGGCAAGGTTCTACTTCCATATTTTGAAAAGACTAAGGTAAATCAATCATATCATTTCAATTTTAAAAAAGGCATTCACTACGCCAGTTGACTAAGTTTACTTGGTCACAATGATCTGTCGAGGGCCTGTCATGACATCGGTGGCTTGGTGAACAGCATAGTCGCCATAAAAGGGAAATCACCGGCGCGATACACCTGCACAAAGTAGTTGAGCTTGGTTTTTCCCATGTCATCAATGTCCATGGCCGCCAAAGCCGTCTTGACGTCGGCAGGGGTCGCTTCGATCGGCTTGTCCGATACACCGGCTAACTTTCCGCCCAATACCGTAATGGGAGCACCAGCTGCTGTAGCTTGCGCCATGACACTTCGGACAGCGCCCAACGAAGCTTTCTGATGCGCAGTTAAAAGTGGAGCGCCTCGGCTTTTCCGCGAATCGTCTTGGCGGCCGCGACCGTTTCCGCGGCCTTTGCAAGTCGGGTGTGACGGCAACAATGGCTCCCAGAATGGGACCTCCTGCAGCAGGAGCCGTGCCTTTGGGGAAAAACTGCTTGAGCACGGAGAATGAGTACGGAAAGTCCGCGCCGGCACCAGGGTATGTCGCATGGTTGAGTTTGGCTTGTTCCATGAGCTGCTGTTGAATAATATGCGGTGCCGAGAACGGAGTGTCATCTCCGCTAATCACTCCGGTTGTTTGTTCCCAAAACTTTTGACGGAAAATTTCGTACTGCTCAACGGTGAAAAGCGCATCGAGCTTGGCCTTGTCCACCGGCGGAGCACCAGGAGGGAACTGCTCCAAGTAGGCAGCCATGTTTTCTTCCCAGAATTGATGGTCCTTTTCCATGTATTTGAAATCCAAGTGCTTTTCGGAGACAGCTGCTGGTCTTGTGTCAGGGTAGGCCTCGCATTGATCCACAAAGTTTTTCTTGAAATCCGACAAGTACACATCCGCTGACGGAGCCTTTTCCGTTCCGTCTTTGCCGGTGGAGATGCCCTCTACTAAATCAGCAAAGAGTTTCTTTGACAGCGCATACTCTTCTGGAACAGCAGTCCCAGGCTCCGCGATCATTCCTTTCAAGCACTCCATGAAATCATCATTTCCCGACTGTTCCGAGCTCACAACAGCCACAACCGCATGTCCATCGGCGGAAGCCACCTGAGCGGCGGCAGAAGCCGAAGGTTCTCCTGCTCCATAAATCAAAATCGTTCCTTTTTAGCTTTCGATTTCTCTACTGTCGCACGGACAGCGGCGCATCCTTCTGCAGCGTGGCGTAGCAAGGCCAGATATTCGAGCGGAATACCTTCCGCATCTCCGAGATCTCCGTAGATACCATGTACTACCGTTCCGTTGGGGCTCAACGCCGCCGAGTCAAGTGCGGAAACTTGCTTCTTTGCGACATCGATGCAATGTGCCGATGTCACCGGTCCCCGTTCCGGATCTCGGGCGGGAGGAGGTGCAGTAGTGTCATAAATCGGCAGAGCATCGTAGACTTCGGGCGCCAAGAGACTAATGTCCTTTGTTTTACGACGCGTGGCAAAGCTGCGCACCGCTTGCCGCGCAGAGGGAGCGACACGACTAAGCATCATTTTGTTGCCTGTTTGAATCAATAATATTCAAGTTCTCTTTCTCGTTTCCAGAGAATTACTTGGCTCAATGTCAATACGCTGGCACGTGTTGTTGGAGTTGATTTGCTCCGGTCGCTGTGTTGCTAACGACATACGGACCGGATTATTTTAGTGACGTCATGAGTTCAGTAATAACCCTGCCCTTAGTTACTCCCTCGATGGCTAATGCTCTCCTTTGTTCGACCCAGTCTAGTTAGCCTTGTTTTCTTCTAAACTAGTCTTTACGATTTATGATATCATGAACTACTTTTCTTGACAAAAAGGACGAGATGCTCTTTGTTTTGGTTTCTTCTTCCCCGCAGTTTGAAGCCGCTCGGAAGCTTGTAGCAAACGATTTTCCCGGTCAAAGTCAGCCTGCAACTTTTCGGCCAATATGCGATCGGCATCTTCGTCTTTCTTGTTGTTGTCGTGTATTATTGCATTTAACATTTCTTCACTGCTATTGATATCGGAATGCTTTCTTTTCTTTGGATCGTCCCCGTCTTCGCCCGTGACGCCTCTCTGAACAAAGAGATCCATGCAAGAACCGACTTTGATGAAATCGGATGCTGCAATTCCCACGCGATCAATAGTTGGACTGTTTTCTTTGCAATGTTGTAAAGCTTGCTTTGAATGTCCTGTACCAAATGTCTCACTTTTGCATCGGTTTCCAGCCGTTGCGGAGGAAACGAAGTCCGAAAGCTCTTGTTTTGATACAATAATTTGCGTTTATCAAAGCGGTCGGCGTCTGCCTTGATCACGACTTTCGGATGATATGAAATGGTACACAGGCGTGGGTAGCGATTGTTGCGGTTCGCGTCTTTTCAATGCGAGTGACAATATCCCGCGCCAATAATTCAATCCACGGGCTCGTGTCTTCGACTGGGCATGCTGTAAAGATTTGAAGGTGGTTATTGATTTCGTAAGAGCTCCGCATTCTTTGCCAAGACGGGCTGTGAATCAATGCCTTGTCCAATGTCATAGACCCACCGAGCCGTCGCTTCATCACCGTGAAACCCTTCCACGATTTGTGGTAGAGACAAGTACTTTGCTATGGAAGCCACTGTGGTAGGTACATCCGATGGTAGTAGCGACTGAACAGCCGCACCGATTTTGCCTCCCAGATTCCGACACTTTCGAATTTGTGTTTCGCCTAATAAATAATCCACATATTCCGGTAGGCAAACAGCTTGTCCATTTGGTTTTCCGTAGCTGGCCGATAACTTTGCCAAGGTTTTGTTGACGCTTATGCCACAACTCATGGTAAACGAAAGGGTGTCTCGAACATGTTGGCGTAACTGCTGGGCCAGCCAACAGGCGCGACGAAATACTTCTCCACTCCAATGAATATCCTCTTCTCCATCCCGTCGAATAACGTTTGTCGTCTCTAAAATATGCTTTTCTTCCAAAATTCCTCGCGCGCTTTCCAATATTCCTCATTCTTGTTCACGGCATCGGTCACATCCAAATAGAACTCATCGATCGAAGCTCGTTCCAACATAATTTGAACATTCGAATCATCGCTCATTTGAGCCTTTTCCGTCTCCAAGAACTCGTGCACCGATTCAAAGATTTTCGCCGACGCGATGCGGTAGCATTCAATGCTCGCTTTCCCTTCTGCAGCAAATCGACGGACACCCAATTCCTTCTTGCGCGCTTCTTCCTGTAGTTCAGGAGACAATTTGTACAAGGAATCGTATTCTTCTTGCAGCGATTCAAAGATATTAGCAGCGGTTGTCGAGTCCTGTTCTTGATGGACTGATAATAAAGGAACGTGGATAGCGTAACATTTGCCGCCGGATTTTTCTCGCACGGTTTCCCATCCATCCCCTCTCAAAATCGGCTTGGAGAAGAGAGTTCGAGCAGGATACGTAACAGCCAAGGACGAATTGAATTGCAGCAATGCTAGAGGCGTCGTCGTCACATCAAAGCCCAAACGAACACATTCACACTGCGCATAAAAGCAGTCCAAATCGAGCAACAAAATGACGCGCTGCTGCTTGTTCGTATGGGAAGTGGAAAGCATTGTTGGTTGTTTCCGCCTCTTCGAATGCCTTCAATAGCAATTGATAGAATTGCCTAGAATTTATAAATCAACTGCTTTGCATTATGATCTTTCTATGAAGCAATGATCTGATGAACAGAAGTAACCAGTGTGCGGTGGAACAGCGGAACGGAATTGCCGCCGAAGAGCGCAACAACAGGGCGAATCTCCTATACCTGGTACCCAGCAAAGAATTTTTTAGGGGTCTTTGCCCAGCACTATGTCCCTCTTATTTTTTTTAGCCAAAATATCGACCCACTACCCAGCAACGGTACGGTACTCGATTTAGGGTCGCAACCCAGCACAAAAATAGACTTTGCAATCTTCACGGGAAACATTGGAAAACGTTATCAAGCGTCTAAATAAAGCTCTGGCGCGCATATTCCAACGGATGACAGTGCCCAGGTTCCAATGCTGGCCCCAACCCATCCTGCCATCGAGCACGACGCCATTGCGTTACAAAATAATAGAAAGTCTGCACAACAATAGTCCCTGCTGCTCTTTTGTTAAGTTTCATTTAGCATTTTTTTAATCTTCATTGATTTGTGATTTGCCATGATCACGCGTTCTCGCAAACGCTCTACCCATCGTCATTTTCCAACAGGAGGATACCTCAAGAAAACAAAATTTGCCGAAGTACCTTCGGATCAAACTCCGTGTTCTAAAGTTGTTGCTGAAGTTGTCCAAGGTGAAGAACGCAACCTCGCAAAAGGTGAAGTGCTGCTTATTTTCGGCGAAGCAAATGACGGTTTTAAAGAAAAGGTTGCTGCATCGGTGGATAAAAGAGAACTTCGTCCACTAAAGAGATTGACGACGAATCCACGTTTTCCAAAGCACCTCAAAAGAAGGCTAGGGCATGAAGGCCACAAAGACGGATGTCGTAGGCAGCGCTACTTATGCGAAAACTAATGACATGAAAAGTCGGTCACAGGAGATTGCGGACGGATGATTATGATTGCGGGTCTTCCGACGCGACACGCTTTTGGGATTATATAGGTTCGCACAAAAATATTGAAAATGGGAGGAAACTCAAAAGAAGCGTTTGTTGTAATTGGGGACTATACCGTAATAGCACGGCGACTCTCTTCAATCACTCACAAACAGTGTGCCGGGGAAAAAACAAAAAGTGGAGGATGGAAGACTCGAACTCCCGACCTATTGTAATATCTAGAGCACACGGCCTATTTGGCCACAAAGTACGCACATGCGAAACAATCGCTCTACCACCTGAGCTAATCCCCTAATGCTGTGCAAGGGTGAATAGAAGAGATATAATAGCTTGACTAAAGTACAACGGACCTTAACTTGTTTGGGCCTAGCGTTTGATCTCCGGCAATTTCCGAAGAAGTACAAAATGTGCTGCGCGAGCCGTCCTTCATTGAATTGACGCGGAAGCACATTGTGCCGTAGCTTCTTCGTTCTCTTCAGATCGGAGACTAGGTCTACGAAACAAGCAAATACTAACAAGAACAGAAGTAACAAGGGTGTCCAGAATGCGTAGACTAGTATCACTAATAAGTGTGACTAGACTGGCTTTGTGTGGGCTTCACCACTATTTATATCCTTGGTGTTCATGACCGGATTTGGTTGCCAGGTACGCACCCAGCAGCTTGGAATTATTGGAAGCGTAGCTCCGAGTCCATATCGTTATTCTCGTCCACCTCATTGCTTTCTTGATCTGACTCTTCCTTGTGCTCATTCATTTCATTGTCGCACAAATACCGCGAAAACGAATCAATCGACCCTGTTTCATAGAGGTCTTGTAACGCTCTCTGCGCAGCATTGATGGCACGAATACGGCTGGCATATCCCATCTCGGAAGGTCCACAAAAGGCTTTCAAATCTCCACTTTTGCGCTGAATGGTAGTGAATTCTTCCTGCAAATTGGAACAATTCTGAAAATCGTTTGGACGAATGTCCAGCAGACTCATTTGTCGTTTGATGTCAATTGGATTCGTCATTGAGAAACGAATAAAGGGATTGTATTATGAATGAATATTTTGTGTCGAAGGAAAAACATGAACGAATGGATCCGTCGTCTCCGAAACAAAACGAAAGCGAGATTTTGTGAGATGGACTTCGTTCGAAAGATGCCAAACGAACACTGACATGACCACACTACTTGAGTCCCGAGTCGTATTCGCGAATAACCCGAATGTTGTGACTATGGCATCTCGTTCCATGCGGTTCGCTGCATTTCAACGGAACAGTTTCATTCGGTTGAACGTCGCAATTAATAATACCAGCTTGAATAATACTTTATTATCAAATAATTAAAAGCAATATAATATCCATGCCAGCCCCCAGAATTCATAACGTAGGAGAGGCCGCCGGACCGGATCAATGGTTCCAATCCTTGCCCATTGTGACGAAATACTGGCTGGGCGCGGCCATGGTCGTGACACTCGCAGGAAACTTTGGACTCGTTTCTCCCATGCAACTACTCTTTTCGTGGCCCATGATCAAGGATCATTTCGAGCTGTGGCGATTCATTACGCCTTTTGTTTTGTCGGCGCCTTTAGTTTCAATACACTCATCACCATGTTCATGCTCGTCAACATGAGTCAGCAATACGAAAAGGGAGGCCCGTACAATACCGGAGCTGGAGGCGGCACGGCGGATTATGTGTTTATGCTCATGTTTGGCGCAGTTGTACTGCTTCTGACGTACCCGATCGTAGCCGCGTACGCTGCCATGGCACCGCTGTTTGCCCGAAATTTGGTCTTTTCGTCTTGTACACGTGGAGCAAACGGCATCCGACATCGCAGGCCAATATATGGGGCATACCGGTTCCTGCCGCTTACTTGCCATTCGCGTACGTCGTGTTGACTGTATTCATGGGAAATCCGTTTATGGATTTGGTGCACGGCATGGCAGTGGGGCATTTGTATTACTTTTGGCAGAAGTGGTTCCTCGCGTGCACGGAAAGGATATACTGGTAACACCGCAATTTCTGATTGATAAACTGGGTGTGGGTGAATATCGTCCCCAAGCACCGATTCGGAATCCAGCGGATGCTGCGCGTGGTGCAGCAGCGCAACAGCAGCCCGTTAATCGCGGAGGAGGACACAATTGGGGAGGAACGGGACAAGCCCTTGGACGAGGCTAATTGAGTTGTGATACATTATGTATTATGTAATTTAAGTGCTTCATTTGCAATTCTATTTATGAAATCAGTTACATTCAATCCGCGCCATTAGCACCACCGCCATACTCCCGCTCGATTCGTTCTTTGAGCAATAAATTCACCATTACCTTTTTCCATCGCTGCAAAACGGTTCTCCGCCGTTTTTCTTTCTCAGTCTGTAGTTCGTACTGAGACACTTCCCGCATGGCCTCTCGCAACAAATCCGCATTGTGCGCATGTACCACAATCCCACTGATGCTCGGCGTTCGATTTCCGCCGTGTCCTTCGAATCCAGTCAAGCAGGGTGCGTACGGAATGCACAATTTCTTGGCCACGGCAGCTGCACTCGTACATCCACATGCACAAGGCCCGGTGGTAACAAGGCCTTTTCCACGTTGCGATGATCATTCATGGGTATGGGATCGGTGGGGCCCACGTACGGTGGTGACCAAGGATCCGTCTGCCAAATGGCATACAGCCAGTCTTCGTCGCCTTGTTCCAAGGCTTGCGAGTCCATTTCGGCTTGTCGTTCGGCATCTTCTACAACAGACGATCGGTAAGATTCACTCCCATCATTCGATTTTCCTACTCCGTAAGACGTAAGGGCCTGAAACGACTTTGTATTCTTGGGCCGCTTCCTAGCTTTGACTTTCTTGACAGGTTCTTCACCCTCCTTCAACCGTCGTCCGTGATAAGGCCACTGACGGGCAGGACGGGCTGTCGACACATCTGATCGAAGATACACACGCTCTCCTTTTACAAACCCACAGATTTTGGCCTTTGGATCCACTACTTCGGTTACTTTCAAAAGCGACGGAATCACATACAGTGGACTTGTCCGAAATGCCGTTTTGGTCGTGGGTATGGCTTCTTGCTTGGCCGACTCTAACAGTTCTGTTGCTTCCTCAAAATCGTCATGATGCTCTAGATCCGGCAACGGAACATGATTTCGTGCAGGAGGTTTTCTATCGTCATCTTCATCCGATAGCTCAATTGCACTGAAAACACTTTTCCCGTTGTTTTGCGTCTTTGCTACTGATATGTTCGAGTCTTTCGGAGCTTTTCCGTTCAAAATTCGAAGCGTATCTGACCACCAAGTATCAAGGGTTTCGGATTTCTTCTTGCCCCGAACAGAGCCCTCTGCCGCAGTGCTTCGACCCAGCTAGTTGCGTAGCGTGCTGTGACATCCGTCAAGTGAAATGTGCCAATCCCTCGTGCATTATCTTCGATAACAGCATGCTCCACAGCAATGACGTATCCAGGTGTGACACGATTTCTTATCATATTGTTGGTGCTTTTCTCCACAATTCTTCTACTTGTTGCGGCTGGTTTACGATGCGCTCAATCGGATCCACGTGAATCCACTTTCGTTTCGAAGTTGCGCTGTCAGGTTTTCGTTTTCCTTTCTTGGGAGCGTCTAGACAACAGTGAATTTCCGTCCATTCCAAAAGAGTAGGTACATTCTCTGTAGATGGCGACGAAGCAAGCAATGGGTGATGCACCGTGAGATCAAATGCTATTGGATCGATGGCTTGAACAAATCGCGTCCTCCAACCTAATGACCTCGTCATTGCGACAAAAGAGCTAGTTTCAAACCAGAGGTATCTCCCGTAAAGTCGTTTTCAAACAATTGCGGATCCTCTTCCGTTGTACTGGAGAGTGAGGCTGCGTATTTCAACAACTGCTGTGTTTCAAACCCAAACAATACTTCCTCGGACGACGGAACTGGCTGCGGCGCTCGTCGTCGTCGTCTTGGACGAGGTGCCCCCGCTCTCCGATTCTCGCCAGCTCTTTCTTGTCGACGTTGCTGTGCACCTCCGATCCATGTGGAAAACCATGTCAAGAAATTCTCAATTATCTTAACGGTCGGAGGATCTTTTGTGAAAAACCGTTCTGGAATCAAACTCATTGCGATAGCCAAGACTTCTTCTGTCGCACAGCACGACGAAGCAAACACAGCTCGGCTGATCATACACAGTAAATGACTTTGATGAAGATTCTTGAGAAGAGACTGTTGACTCGGCGGCAAGGATTCGAAACGGTATTTTTCTCGGCGAACTCGTTTCCTGGACGACGTCTTGCTTTTGTCATTCTTTTGATCTCGGTTCAAATCAATCGTCACAGATTGCAGATCATTTGCAATTTCATCGTGATCTGCGTCTTCCCAATCAATATCCTCCTCTTCCTCATCCTCGTCGACAAGTTCATCCGTAAATGCATTGTGTCGTGTCGGCTGCAATTTTGTATCTTCTTCGACATCGTCTTGGAGCAGCTCTTGTCGCTTGGTCCATCCTTCAAAGTCTTCTTCTTCCTCTTCATCATCGGAGGACAGATTCCAATGAAAACTCATATGTATTTCAGTCAAAGCAATACGATGTGTCGATTGAATAAAGAAAGAAAGAAAGATTGCGGAACGAAGAAAGAAAATCGGGTCGATTGTCGAAATATTTTTGGGGACGACGAAGATGCGTGGTTTTGAACCAGCGGAAGGCAAGACAGACGCATCAGTACTTTCTGTACATTGCAGAAAATGACCATGGCTGCGGGAGCGCAGCGACGACAACGAAATAGAATTGTTAGAATGACAATGATAGTAGAAAGATCAGCAATTCTTTTTTTTATTATTATTAAATACACAACGTAAAGTTCAACCGTTATTTCTATTTCGAGCGAGAACATAATAACAGCAAAACGATGAGCTCCAACCGCAATGCGAAACGCAACAGCGACAGCAGCAGCAACAACAACGCTGCGGCAAAACGGCGGCGCCGCAAACCAGAACTCGCCTACGAATGGACGAGCGACGCTTCGGCGGCAGGCGAACTCTTTGATCCAGATACCATGGAATTTGAAGGCGTTCGATTGCATTTGAACGGAAAAGCCATTGAAATTCGTCCTGGCTCGGTGGTGCAATTGTCGAGTGGCGATGACAGTGAATTGTGGATTTGTCGTGTCGAACATTTGTTTCAAACCGCGGATGCGGAACCGCAGTTTCGCGGTAGATGGTTTTATGGAATTGCCGATTTGAAGAGGCTTCTATCGGAATGTCAAGACGATGAAGAAGAGCGGGCTTTGGAAGATCTCTGTGAGCAGCTGGGTGATGCGGAGCTTGTGTTGAGCAATGTGGAAGAGGATAATCCGCTCGCCTCCATTGTTGCTACTCGGACCGTCAAATATGACGATGAACACGAGGCAAACAAGCACGAGCTTTTGTGTCGTCACTGTTTGGACTGGGATTCTGAAATCAACAACTTTTCAATACGCGAAATTTGTGATTCGGACAAGTCGTCGAACGAAAAGAGAGCAGTGAGGACGATGATGAAGAGGAAGACGATAATAGTCAAAGCAGCAAAAGCGATTCGTTCTCTCATGTCATTCAAGAGGAGAAGGCAGCACACGACGAGGAGATATTCAAGTAGGTGATAATTATCAAGTCTCGGTTGGACCTTTTGTGCCCAATCAAAAGGTGACTTCGCGCAATTCTTTTATCTGGTGGAAGCCTGGTTGTGTTGCGGAGGACAACCTGCAGGAGTTTTCAGACAAGGTAGCTACGATTCAGACTCCCTTTTGCTGGAAAGTAATATGACCAACGACGAGCCCTACACGCCGCTGTCGACTTCGAGAGTTGGAGATGTCTTGCAACATTTTCCGGAAGGAGAAATACTCACTACTTCGCACATGAGCTCGGCATCCGTTGCCATGGGAGAAAAGTATTCCAAGTTGTTCAAGGAATGCAATATAGATGAAGTCTTGTGCGTTCTTGCGGAGAAAGATTTCAATACGCAAGAGGCTCTCGACGTCATTGAGAAGGATTGTGAGAGGGTCTCGAATGCCTGGACTGCTACTGAACGAGAGATATTCGACCTTAGCTACCGGCGCAACCACGGCAATTTGCGCGAGGTAGCCAAAGATCTCATGACGAAAACGATGAAACAAGTAGTAGACTATTTTTATCGATTCAAGATACCAGACCAGTTCCGTTTATACCAAAATAAGAAACGTGATCAGGCCGTGTATTTGATGGAATGCATCGACAGGCGTCGGCGCGGGCTCCCCATCCAAGCATCCAAGGCAACCGAGAGTGATGTCGAGAGTGATGACGAAATCGCCAAACCGAAACCTTCACAATGGCAGGAAAACAATGCGGACGAATCCGTGCATTCGGTTGATCGTAGGTACAGTGCTGCGAAAAACTTCTTCTCGAAGTCGATTCGCTTTTGGGAGAAGATGTATTTAGGAAGATCGCGTCTGGTGTAAAGAAGCTTCGAGCATCACATGACAGAGCTTTAAAAGAATCTTTGCTTGTTGAACTCAAGGGGCACCCTGATTTGCAGCGTCGGTTCTTGGATTTTCTACCACGTGATGTTTGAATAGCATAGTCTAGTTTTCTGAACGTATATAAAACTAACAACAAGAACTAGATTTTAAAAGTTTCTTTAATAAAAATATGCAAAACAAAAAAATCGCCCCTTGCGATAAAAAATATGAGCAGCACTTAGCTCTCTGAATTGCCGTGGCCTAGTCGCATCCAAATGCGATCAAAAGCTCGCGCTGACCTCCTGGTCAGCTTCAAACTCATTGGAGAACTGATGCTTGGTTCGCTGGAGTTGGTCCTTGACAGTCTGAGGACATAACGAACAGCGACGAAGATGATCGTAAATGTCGTTGACCTTGGAAGGGAGTGTACGCCGGCGAGCAGGGAACAAGCGACACATTCCTAGCCTCTTGTGTTCGCAGCAATAACGGCAACCAAAACCAGGGAGTCCCAAGCGCAAACTTCGGCGGTTTCCGATACGTTCTGCTTCGGTTAGTCGGATAAATTGGACTTGATTCATCAAAATGTACAAAAATTCCGATGCGACACAACGATCGCCAGGCAAGATCAAAGCAACGGAACGGAAGGCATCGTCAGTCCAAGGCTGTCCAGCAGGCAGGCCGAAGGACGGCGCACTGGCTCCAGCTGCTAATGAACGTTCGTTGATAACAATTCCTTTCGGCGAATCTGCCAAACCGGCCTTCATCGCTGAGTAGATCCAATACCGCTTCGAATCGGTAGCTCCTTGAGCGGGTTTGTCTTTGAGAGCAGCAAAACGCTCCTGAGTGGCCGCTGGGATCACATCACAATGACCAAAGTGATCGCGCAACATCATTGTGAAACTCTGATAGATTTGGCGAAGCGATGATGGGAAAGCCGAAGACCTTCCAGCTCGAGAAGTTGGGGCCATGTGAGCACAAAAACGGCAACGCAAGCCGACCTGCTGGTAAACGATCGAGTTATTCCGCAACTTGACATCTTCATGACTAGCCCGGAACACCTCCACGAGTTCGCTTCGCACAAAGCAATGAAAATCGGAGAGCCAGTTTGGATCTTCATCCACGCCGAGAGGAACATGGGGCGCTTGAAGTAAGGCTCGCTGCAAGTCTCCTCACACAGAGGAAGATATAGAGGACGTGCCGCAGACGCTGGGCTACCCATGGTATCAGTGGGTTTGCTAGAAGCCGTAATGTTAGCCGAAGGCGGATACGATCCTCGCTGCTGTAGCATATCCATGCCAGGGTTCCCCGCGAGAAAAGGACTTTGAGATGGTACCACTCTGTTATTGCGGGTGCGGGCCTCAAGCTCTGCTAGTTGCATGTTTCGAATAGCATTTGCAGCCTGCTGTTGAGAAGGAATATCCTGATTTGCATTCAAAAGTCCACTAGCAACAAAATGGGAGTTTTGTAACTGCTGAGACTGCCAGAGTGAGGTAATGCTGGGATTCGCAAGCTGTGCTATTAGATTCCTATTCCGCGTGAGCTGCTCTTGCATCATAAGTTCGGCTCGAAGACGAATTGCATTATCGATTCCTGGTGCAGCCATATTGCTGTGCTGCCTGTTGGAAAGTGAGTTCAAGAGAGCTCGAATTTCAACCATGTTGGCTTGTTCCGATGACGGACCGTCGACACGCTGACGCTTCTGGTTCATCGGATCCTGATCCAGCTGAAACGGCCTCTTCGCCAAAGCCAGCGATAGCTGACTCTGGTGATCAGCAGGATAGCTATATGCCGCTTGGTTCGTCAGCTGCGATGCCAGCATTTGCATGATGGCCTCCGGTGGAGACATATTGCTGTTATTATTTGTGTCGGTGTCACTTTTAGCAACTTCTACGATACCACGCGGTGTACTACCGGGGCTGTCGCCATCCGAGTTTGGGAAGCAAAAGGTGGCATGCTCATGAGATGTCTTTTATCGCACGAACATTTACGAGATTGTAAAACAACACGATTGCTGGTTTTAATGAGTTGATTGCTGTTTGTGAGCGCCGTCCAAACTTCCCGTTAATTCACGGAACAGAGCAGTTGCACATCCGAGATTCGACGAAGGGCTATTGGCAACTCGTCGCTTTCTATGAGAAAATGTGTACACGTTAAGGGCAAATGTGCAATGCTGCACAGGCAAAATAGTTCCGTCCCTTTCCACTTTTACCACCAGTGTACAGTGCGCTCGATACACCTGGAACTTGTAAAACCTTACCGAAAGGTTTTACACGTTCTTTGGGGCGTAAGGTCTTTCTATGTATCACCTATCATGTGGTCGGCGTTCCTCTTCCGACTTCCGAATGTACATTACTAGCCACTGTGTGGCGTGTCGAGTGTCGACCGTCAAACGTTGAAGCAAAACTCCGTAGAAAGTAGAAAGTAGCAAGTGAAAGTGAAGTTTACAGCCAGACCGAAAGTCGGAAGTTGGAAAAGCGTTAAATGTTAAATCACTGTGTGCAGTTTTCATTTTTCATCAGTCATTCGTAGAAATAGTGCTTGGAGCTGTACTCTTTACTGTGACAACTAGTTCCTCGAGAAACATTATCGAGTGTCTTGGCGTCTTGAGTTCCTTGTTCCTTGTAATTTCTACAGTAGACTTAGCTGGTACAACGTACCACGTACCACGGCATTAGGCGTTTACGATTCGCCTTCGCACAATACAAAATAGAGTACCTCTGCTTGAACCTTCTAAAACGGAGAATGGAGAGCCAGGTGTGTACCGTGTACCGTGTACCATCCAGTTGTGACACTATTTAGAAGATACTACCCGGGTTCGGAATATTGATATCTCACTGCTATTCAGTCACGTGCTTACGTCACAGATCTATGACTCACGATTACCTTTGCAGGCAGACGCACAGAACGCCGAAGGAACACACTCTTCAGTCAACGTGGCCGATCGACACTTGGGGCAAATCTCCAAATTAAGCTCACATGGCGGTCATAATGTCATAGTGAATTATTTCCGTAGTGTCTCGGTTGATTCCCCAAGGGGGGACTGGATTCGTTCATGAGTGTGCCAGCCATGCATTCGACAAACGGTCGGCGGTCATGCTGTGACACGGTCTCAAATCCAATGGCAGCAACATGAGAGTGCCGATCTCTTGTTGCTCACTTCTTGTTTTAATAAGATTAGAGAATCATTTGATCTTGTCTTTGCTTTTGCATTACATCACAAGTGATTACATCAGGAATTACACAGTTTATCAGACCCACAGGTTCTATTCAGCGAAACAACCATGACTTCAATCAACGCCCAAATCGAGATGGCGATCGTCCGCATGATAATGGCGGGCGAGGCGCCACCTGCAGCGCCTACACGGCTATTGTAAACGAAGGTGAAGAAGTGCCGGCGCATGTGCCGACCCTTTTCCGGATTCGGAGGGATTCCCAAATCCTCCGCCGGCTCGCCCGTTGCAGGGATTGAACGAGCGAAGTTCATCCTGGCGCAGTGTGGTTGTGACACTGGGATGATTGATGCGTTGGTGTTTCAGGGATTTTCCGAACCGGATTCTTTCAAGCTCCTGCGTGATTCCAGCGATTGACGCGATGGTGAACCGTTGCATCGCACTCCCGTCGCTGATGGTGGGTGCAAGATTCAGCGATTGCAGTGACGCTCTTGAAGGCGGCGATCAAATACATCGTCGAACAATCTGCATATGGGAACCCGATTGATGCCTACAGCTTCAACATTCCTGAGTTGAAGCGTTGGCAGGAAGCGACGCTCAACGGCCGAGCATAACCGAGCAACCAGTCGTTGGTTGAGCGTCCGGCGCCGCTGAGTGATGCCAACAAATGGGTGTCGTGGAAGGAGGATTTATCAATTATCTTCGAATGTTTATGGGACAACAGGAGCACCGTTGGCGTATGTGATTCGCGACAACATTACCTTTGGGGAGATGGAGATTACGCCGTTGTCGACAGCTCGTATTCGTATGCGCGACGGCGCATTCGACTCCCCAATTTGTGAGGACAATTTGACCGTCTATTCGATTCTCCACCAGTGTTTGTTGGCCCAGGAAGCTTACGTGCACATCGCACATTTGAAGGAACGGGACGGCAAGGCCTCCTTTGCTGCGTTGTGCGCCAGCATTACGATGGTCCCAGCCAGATTGCAAACAGGGTGGCTTGGGCAAAGAAAGAAATTATGGAGAGTCGCTACCGTAACGAGGCTCAGTTTTCCCTCGGCGATACGGCAACAAACTCGCCATGGCGTTCAGCGTGTTGCGACAGGCTGGCAAGGCTCGATCTCCGGATGAGGAGGTCGATATCTACCTCGGTCAGATTCAATCCCAGAACGAGGGGTTGATTCACGTGCACGCAACATTCGGTTCGAGGACGAGTACAAGGAGGACTTTACCAAGTGTCGCCCAAATTGCAGCAGATGTTTCAGCAAGTGTTGCAAGCAAACGCACAGCATGCGCAATTGACGAATACTCCGGCGAATCGAAGGTTTCTCAAGTCAAGGCGACGCCGGCTAAAGCGACCGCCGGCAAGAACAAGGGAAAAGGCCAGACGGAGAAAAAAGGACCCACACGGCTGACATCGTTTAAGGATGGAAAGGAATTCTACAAAGGAGTGGAGATCTCTGACCCCAACAAACGACATACGATAAAGATGAGTGGCGAAAAATCAGCAAGATTTGGAAGTCGTATATCTTTCCCCGTCGAGAAGGGAACGGTGCGCAATCCAATGTGTCTGCTGTCGAACAACAGCAGAAGGCTTGAACGGGAATAAATTTGGTACAAACCAATACAATTGACCCGATCGAGGCGTGTCGGTTTTATGTTCGAGCAACCGACAAACGATTTCGGCAAGTTCGTCTGGAATTTGTCGGAAGTGTCGACGACTGTGGCTGGCACGGTCGGAGCTTGTGAAATGGATTCGCACGCTGACACGACGTGTTTTGGAGCAAATTTACACCAATCGGATGGACGGGACAGACCTGCAGTGTGGCACCATTCTCGAACATTACAAGGCGATGGAGGATGTCCCCATCGCCACGCTGCCACAGCGTGGGATAATCCAAACCGGTGAAACTGTGTTGCTGTTATTCTATTTTGGTTTGTGGTTTGGCCCAAGCTCTCACATTCCCTTATTTCTCCTAATCAGTGCCGCTCTATCGGGACGCCGATTTGTGATGACCCGTGGGACCCTCACCGATCTCTTCATATGCGGGACCTGGAAGACCAGGTCACCATTCCCTGTCGTTTTGCACGGAACATTGTGTCGTTTCAATCGAGAGCTCTTCGGAGGAGGAACTTCGACTCGTGTCGTCGAAGTCGTCCTCACCTCCCAATACGCTTGGGATCCCACTAAGTTGGACATGGGCCCAGCCGGGAGGAGGAAGCAAGGCGCGCATTGTTTCGAAGTTCGACTTGATCCCGCGCTGACGCAGGCGGGCGATGACGACATTCGGATGTCGTTGGATGATTGCAATGCAGACAGACTGCTTGTCAGCTGCAGCGGCTTTTCTGATAAGGCTTTGGTGCACCGGCTGATATCGTCCATTAAGATCGCCCGGAGTTTGAAGATGAGGAGGAGCCCATTGAGTATATCGAGGCACCGACGGCTGACTTTATGGTAAAGTCAATGGCCTCGACGACGAGGCACTCCAAAGTGACACCATCGGAGATTTCGATTCGATTCGGGTGTGGATTGGAGACGGCCGCGAAGACGATTCGCCGACCACCCAGTATGGTGTGCGAACTGCTACTGGACCGTTGACGAGACGGTACAAGACAAACATTTGTACTCCAGCAAGCGGCCATTGCGGTGCACGGTTTACAATGACACCATGTTTGCAAAGAAATTGAGCTTGGCGGGAACAAATGTGCCGGAAGTATTCACGAATGGATCTTTTGTGTATGTTAGCCCGACTCCTAATAAGGCTGGACACACAGTGGCACAGGCGCTTCAAGAATTGATTCATGAAGTTGGCGTTCGAATAAGATCGTGGTCGGTCGATGAAGCGAAGCTGGGTCCTAAGACAGAGTGGATGAAGATAGTCCGGGAAGCCCACATTGATCAAGGTATTACTGAGGCCTATTCCCACTGGCAGAACTGCCGGAGGACGCAATTAGGGAGAGGTGCGGCGACGATGGCGATTACTTTATCAACGGAAACAGATTCCAAAAGGCTATGGGATTATGCAGTCGTCCACATCGCCGGCGCATAATGTCTCTCACTGTCCGTGCAGGAAGCGATCGAACCCGATGGAATTGGTCACCGGAGACTCCAGACATCTCGAATACGTGGATTTTGACTTCTATGACTGGGTGTGGTACATTGACAACCCAAACGATAAGGAGGAGCCACCGAAACTCGGACGATGGTTGGGCGTGGCGGAGAATTATGGCGCTGGCATGTGTTTCTTTGTATTGACTCAGAAAGGAAAAGTGTTGGCGCTGATCCACCGTCCAGCATGTGACTCGTTCGGAGGAGGCAAGTATGGAGATCATGGCTCGAATGACGAAGTACAATGTCAAGTTGATGCACGTTTGGACGACAAGGAATTCACAAATGAACCGAAGCAAGGAGGAGAGATCTTGTTGGAACCGGAGGAGGACGACCCCTCTGTGCACCCATATAGACAAAGTCAAGCCTTTGGAAGCAGACGATGAATGGGAATCGCCTGACGCATTTGATGAACTTGTTGGTGCAAAGGTGATGCTCACAGCGACGGACGTATGGAGGCCAAGTCGTGAAACGAAGCGGGATGAGGATCACAAACCTATTGGCCGAAAAGCATAACAATCCGATGATGGATAGTCGTCAATATGAGGTAAAGTTGGCGGATGGGTCTGTTGAAGACGTCTTTGCTAACACCATTGCCGAATCTCTATTCCCAGGTCGACTCAGAAGGGCGTCAATACTACCTTCTCCGTGAGATTGCCGATCATCGCCGGGATGATACGGCTTTGTTGGAGGACGGCGTGGATCAAGCACGGGTCTAATCCGGCACGACGGAAGACAACGAAGGATGGCAACTTTTGGTCGAATGGGCAGAGGGAACGTCGGATTGGGTACCACTAAAGGACTTAAAGGAGACGCATCCGGTCGAAGTCGCTGAATACGCTTCGAAGCGAACAAGATCTCACACGAGCCAGCCTTTGTTTGGTGGGTTGGCGATGTGATGCGGAAACGAAACTCGATTATATCGAAGGTGGCATCGAGATATTGGAAGACGACGCACAAATTGTATTGAGATCCCAAAGTCGGTGAAGCATGCGCTTGAAATTGACAAGCGAAATAACAACAATCGATTTTGGGAGGAGGCGATCAAGAAAGAAATGGACAAGATTCGCTCAATGGGGACTTTTGAGCGCTGGGAAAAAGGCTCAGCGGCCGATCTCAAGTCTGGAAGGGTGAAACTCCTGGATATCAACGAATAACTTGCCATATGGTCTTTGACGTCAAGATGGACGGTAACTTCACACGTAAAGCGCTTTGTTGCTAATGGTGCGAAGACTGAAGATGTACCTGCATTTCTCACCTACTCTTCTGTTGTCACCAGGAATCCGTGCGCGAATTGCTTTCCTGTATACCGCGCATTGAACGACCTCACAGTTTTTGCCTGTGATGTGACAAATGCCTACTTGAATGCACCATGTCGAGAAGATATGGGTTGAAGCCGGTCCCAGTTTGGTGATGCTGATATGGGGAGCGTGATGATTATCAAGAAGGCAGCGTATGGACTGAAATCGCCGGGGTTTTCGTGGAGGCAGACGTTGTCTCAGACGATCCGGGACATGGGCTATGAATGCACTCAGGCGGACCCGATGTGTACCGGCGACGGCGTGCAGTTAAATCGAATGGAGAAGCGTACTACGAGCTACTCCTGACATATGTTGATGACATTTTGTGTGTGAGTCAGAGACCGAACGATACTTTGAATGTGATCAAGCGGGCCTACAGTTTTAAGGAAGAGGCAAAGGAACCTGAGCGGTACCTCGGTGCTAACGCTCAGAAGTTGCAGCTTCCGACTGGCCAGCTTTACGTGGTCCATGTCCAGTGATGAGTACATTCTGTGCGTTGCAGATCGTGAAGAAGATGCTTGAAGCCGATAAGCGGTCGTTGAACATGAAATATGCCGAGACCGATGCCGGAGAGCTATCACCGAACTCGATGCTACACGGAACTGGAGCCAGAGTTGGCAAATCGGTATCAGCAATTGATTGGGATGTTGCGGTGGGCATGCGAATTGGGACGTGTTGATATCTTGTTGGAAGTGTCGCTCATGTCTTCGCACTTGTGTTTGCCGCGAGAAGGGCACTTGGAGAAAGTGTATGGTATCTTTTCGTATCTCGAGAGGCACAAGAAATCGAACATGGTGTTCGACCCAACCCCGTTAGCTTGGATGAGTCCGCGTTTCTGAGAACAGACTGGTCGAACTCAATCTACGGCAATGCAAAGGAGGAGCTGCCTCAACGACGGCGGAACCACTGGGCAAGCCAGTCAACATTACTTGTTTTGTTGATGCAGATCATGCAGGCGAAAGTGACGAGGAGATCGCAAACGGGATTTATTATTTATTTGAACAATGCTCCGATCGATTGGTTTTCAAGAGACAGAATACGGTCGAATCGTCGACGACGCTCGGGTCGGAGTTTGTATTACGAATTGCTGTTGAAAGACTTCGGCGCTTCGGTACAAGTTTTGCGGATGTTCGGATTCGATTGAGGGCCCGGCGTCTATCCTGTGTGACAACGAGTGTTGTTGGGAGTGCATCGAAGGTGGAATCCAAACTCAACAAGAAGCACAATGCTATATGTTATCATGCTGTTCGTGAGGCGTGTGCTGCTGGGTGGGTCTCAGCGTTGGTAAGGAACCGACGGAGACAAATGTTGCTGACTTATTTACCAAGATGCTTCCTCTTCCAAAGAGGCGACAACATTTGACAGCGATTTTTATCAAGAAGGTCGAGCAGGTGGCGGCTCCGATCAAGATTTCTCAGGTGTCTTCGAGGAAGAGACGACACGTGAGTTTTACAGACGGAACCAAGATTCTAGACGGCCAGAAGAGCAAGGGCAAGGATGCTATGTGGCGCAGGTCTCCTGACGAAGGTACCTCCTGAGACAATATTGATTGTGCGCATTATAAATTCAGGTCGGGTATCCAAGTTGTCACTGCAGGTCGATAGGGCGGAAATGTGGTCAGCTTGGAGTTGAATGATCAATCGCCAAGTTGAGAGGAGTGAATTATTTCCGTAGTGTCTCGGTTGATTCCCCAAGGGGACTTGATTCCCAAGGGGGGACTGGATTCGTTCATGAGTGTGCCAGCCATGCATTCGACAAACGGTCGGCGGTCATGCTGTGACACGGTCTCAAATCCAATGGCAGCAACATGAGAGTGCCGATCTCTTGTTGCTCACTTCTTGTTTTAATAAGATTAGAGAATCATTTGATCTTGTCTTTGCTTTTGCATTACATCACAAGTGATTACATCAGGAATTACACAATAGTATAAGAAACTTCGTTTCTCTAGTAAATCCCTCTTGTAACCTCAACACGGAACATAGTATGTCAGAAAACACATCAAACAATTATGCGATGAATAAGCACTCAACACTCAACATACTCCTGCTCTATTGTAATAAAATATAAAGACAAAAGACTGCATAGAGAACATTGTTTGTTGTTTTGCGTTTTGCTCTTTTGTCTTTAGGTTTCAGAATTTCAGCTTCAGAGCAGAAGATCGGAGACGGATAGGTGGATAGGTCACCTCGCTTCTCGCGTGTAAATTTACTCGGCACAGTCCTACCAAGTATGATGACTGATGACTTATGGCTTCTGCCGCACGAACGCCGGACAAAGCTAAAACCCTAACAACTCAAAAAATAATCAAAATCAGAGAGAAATTGCTGCTCTGCCTGCCTCTGTGCTGTTCAGCTCCGAAGACTCCGCCGCTTTCTGACTAACGCTACTGGCTGCTGGAGTAGGGCAATCAAAACCTAAAATAAAGGGAAAGGGATGACTTAGCTGGTAGTTTGACAAACAAAAGGACTAGCTAGGTAACTAGCTAGCTAGCACGCGTAGTAGCTTCCCCTTCGGTCGGAAACAGAATAGAAAAATTTCTAGTTTTAGCTCCTTGAATCTATCATTTAGAGAAACAAGACAATACCACGAAAATTGGATCGCTCTGCGTGCCGATCAGAATGAAGCGCCTTTTATTGCCGAAGAGCTGCAATATCATTGCTCCAACAAATATAACTTTGCATAAAGTAGGTATTCCCACAAGTAGTTCTTCATGAGGCTTCCTCCTATTGGAACAGCGTCAAAGGCAGAACCAAGGCGCTCCACCAACGGTTGTAGTATCGATCCCCAGCACGGTTCTCTGAGGAGATACAATAATATGCGGAACTTTCTGCGTTTCAGCTCATTCTGTGTCATTATATTACCCGTAGAAGTCGTCTTCTCCAGCAGTCCAACGGATACAAGATCTAAAAGAAAGGTGACAAAGAATACGTTCCATTTACACCCAGTTCCTTGGCATCCGGCTTCTGCGGAAAGTAGTGGGCGGGACAGGAAAGCAAATTCGCACAGCTGAACGACGATCTTTTGAACCTCATCGGCAACGAAATCGGGTTGCGGTTTGATGACTGACTCAATAAGCTTCGATTGGTCAATTTACGTCCACTGCGTTTGCCAATGTAAGCTCCTCGCTCAGCGAGTCTAGCTTCCTCGTCAGCAGGATAGCCCTTCATGTTTTGAAAAATCCCCCATTCAGCAAAATTCCCGGATGATCGCAGCCAGAACTAGATAATCGAGCCCAATAGCTACCGAGTAGCGTTAATCTCAGTACGAAACGAACGCGTTCGATCCACACCCGCACAGCTGCTTGTCGTCGCGCTGAATCGTCCTTATCCGATGTGCTGCGCGCGAGCTCGTATGCGACTGGCCAAAGACTTTGTAGAATGGAAAGGGCCAAGCGTATTTCATTCGCGGGGATGGAAGGTTGTACGGACACGGAGGCTCCGTAACTTTGTTGTGGGGAATTTCCGCTGTAAGAACGTCAAAAAGAAGTCGGTGCAATTGTAGGAGCCCCAAGCAACTTCGCGGAATCTAGATGACTCGTCGTTTGATCCTATGGGTATCCAGTATATCATACGTCCAAGCATCTCATCCGCAAGCAGAATGACGGTACGATGCTTTTGAGCCCATCGTTTGACGGAAGCCCCTCGTTGCGTTTCAAAATTCATTACGATATCGTATCAATTTTACATCATTTACGGAACCTGGCAGCCCAATCGGAACGAGAAGTTACTGCGCTCCTCGAACTAACTATTCAACGGATGTATAATGAGTAAACGAAGCTTGACGCAAATGAGTTCCGTCATGGTGTTTTGCCCTCGCTTTGCGTGGCGCGAAGCGACCATGAGGAGTACCGCTACGATTTCACGATTATTCGAAGGCTAGACCATCAACATTTATCGATCCACTCAATTTGCTAGGGATAGTGGTTTAGTTAGGCAGTATTGACATTCACAACTCATAGGAAAATTGTTTGTTATTACTAGCTATGCCGAATGAATATCCTATGAACAATAGAACCATAATTAAACCTCAACGGCAATTTCGTTTTCATATATTTGCTCAAGCGATTGTCGCTTGCGAATCAAGAAGGTTTCTCCGTTCTTTCCCACAAGAACTTCGGGGCTTCCGGGAACGAGTTGTAGTTCTTCGTCGACATGCCGCTGCAGTACGCTCCTGATCCATCCATTACACAAATGTCGCCGATTGAGGCCTTGCGAAGCGGTCTCTTGCAAATCCTCGGGTTCACCAGGCTTGGGTGTCATTAAATCTCCAGATTCACAGCAATGGCCCACAACGACGACAGACTCGGTATCATCACCGACGTCAGCCGACTTGCCCGATCCAGGGAGCAAAGTGATTGGGTGGACTGCACCGTACAAGGATGGGCGCAAGACATCCGTCATACCAGCATCTAGCTTGAGAAATGTGTGACCGGACTCACCCGTGGTAATGACCTTGTCTTGAATGGTACTCACCAAAGCTCCCGCCATGGCGACCAGGAACGTTCCAGGCTCAATTTCGAGGCGAAGTTCACGACCTTCCTCTTCCGCAAACTTGCGAAAGGCTTCGACCACCGGCTTGCCAATCAACTGCAAATCGGTCGTTTTCTCACCTTCTACACGTCCCACTTTGTATCCGCCTCCCAAGTTGAGTGCAGTCACATCCTTGAAGAGCTTGCAAAACGAGAGCGACTTGGTGGCGACTTGCTGCCAGACCTCGGGGTCGCTGCCGGATCCAATGTGCGTGTGAATGCGTTCCACACTAAGTCCGTACTTCTCTACAATGGCGGGGACTGTGCCCTCCGTGACCAACTGGTGCCAGATACCAAACGAACTACTGGGTCCACCAACGTTGGTTTTGCTGAATTGAGTGGTGCTCTTGCTGAAGCCACCACTTCCCACACCTGGATTGACACGGACGCCCACTTTGGCGCCTTTTCCGGCGTAATGTTGTCCGAAGCGTTCCAGTTGAGACACGGAACAGGCGTTGAGCTTGACACCCATATCGACCAATTCAGCAAAATCGGCAGGAAGTTCCTGTGTACTCAACGAGATGTTCTCGGCGGGGATACCGGCCGCCACGGCTCTTCGGACCTCAAACCCGAACTAGCGTCAATGTGAATGCCTCTGCTGGAAAATACTTGAGAATGGACGAGTTGGGGACGCTTTCATGGCGTAACGGACCGTGAGTCCGTAGGCATTGGGGAAGGCCAAGCAAGCGTTGGCAGATTCCTCGAGCTTTTCGAGGCTGTAGGCGTAAAGCGGAGTTCCTCCCGCACATTCAATGCACGCTTTGGCTGTTTCGGGAGTCAAGAACACACTTTGGTCGGGTTTGAAACGAAGAGTTGAGACGAATGAGCTCGGGCGTTTCCAGTCGAGGGTGCAAAGCGCTGCTACTAGCACTGCATACAGCGAGAAGGGCGATGAATCTTGACATGGTGGTAGTCTCACGCACAATTGTCTGTAATAATAACAAGAGAATAGCTTCAGAGTTTGCCTTCACGTCTGAATGATATATGATGTGGTTGGTTGCCGATCCGTTGTTGTTGGCGCGAACTCGCGAGAAGCAAAGAAGGGCTGACGAGAGTGACGCCGAACTCGACGGTTGACGGGCAGTCTCGGTCACTGAAATTGCGGCATCTAAATATGGATTACCGGTAAGGCTCGACGACGGTCTATGAATAATTTTAGTTGAGGGTGCGACATGGGAGAAGCAAATTTTGCGAGAACGACGTTGAAGTCGATTTGAATTTTGTGACGCCGATGGCTCGTGTTCGTTCCGACGGTGATTGCTTTCACTTCACGTCTCGTTTCACACGTATTTATTTGGTCTCACACGTCTCGCGTCTTTCAACTCTGCTTTTCTGCTCGCTCACCTTTAAAGAGTCGAATTCCGATCGCGCAGCATCAGACCCACTGGCAATAGAGTCAAAGCCAGAAGTGCATTCAGAGATCTCTGTATTCAGTGCACACATAGAGAACGGTCATACACAAAACGAGGGAAGGACCGCTCGGCATCCGATTGTTGTTTTCGTTTCAACTTGAGTCGCAACATCATGACCCGATTATTGCGCAATTCGGTCCAGACGTTTGCCGTCTTGTATCTCTTGGCAGTAGTACTTCAAGTCGATTCGTTTACTACTACTTCCCAATATCATTCGCTCCGATCACCCCGTCGCTTTGCTTCGAATCACGGCGACACAAAGTCCAGTAGCCACCGACACTTTCCGCAACGTGTCGTTGAAATTTACACAGACTATGCGGGACGCTTATGGAATGAAACAGCACCTGCCGTGCGACGAAAGATTACAAATGATAGAATCAGTGCATCGATTCGTCAACTGCAACAGGTCTCCAAGACGAGTACTGTTCTACCACGCGAAGCATTGACCAAATTAGATGAAGCCTGCAACTCCCTGTTGAGTGCTATTGTTGCCAGCAATGCACTTGCTGCTGAGAACCAGACAGTATCTGCTTCGACGGTTGTAGAAGAGTTTCGAACCGACTCGGATTCAGTCAACATTACAGTGTCATCGGCCTATGTATCTCAAGACACTTCCACAGTCGCCAAGAAACCGCGGCGGTCGATCATGCGGGGTGTCATCATGGGAGCCATTGTCGCAGCATGGGTCTTTTCGGGCAATTACATATTTACGGGTGCCTTTACGCTCATGACAACGGTGGGTCAGTTGGAGTACTACCGAATGATCATGAACACGGGTGTTTATCCGGCGCGTCGTATCTCTGTCGTCGGAGCGTGTTCCATGTTTGTCACGGCCTTGTTCTTTCCCGATCTTCATCAGATTTGTTTACCAATATTTGGGCTCTATGCGATGGTTTGGTTCCTTACCATGCGACGGTCCGTTGCTACCATTGCCGAGATTGCGACGACTTTCACGGGCATGTTCTACTTGGGCTACGTACCATCGTTCTGGGTTCGAATACGGTTACTAGGCGCGAATCGAGAACCTACCCGTCTGGCACCTCTACTATCTCCCATTGTCGATTTCATTCAAGGGAAAGCTACTCAATTGCCGAGCTGGATACCTCAAGCTGTGCACTTGCCGATTACAACCGGTGCGGTCTTTATCTTTTGGTCATGGCTCTGCTTAGCTTTCAGCGACGTAGGTGCATACTTTGTGGGCAAGAATTTTGGCAAGACGAAACTGGGTGTCATCTCTCCAGCTGCAGGTGCTGCCAGCCCCAACAAGTCCTTGGAGGGGTCCTTGGCGGCTGTTTATTGAGTGGCAGCTTGGGAGTACTGGGGCGTGGGTTCAGCGGTGGCCATTCTTTTTTCTGGACGGGTGCCATACACGGGGTAATGCTAGCGCTCCTTGGCTTACTCGGTGACTTGACGGCTTCCATGTTGAAGCGAGATGCTGGGCTAAAGGACTTTGGTGATTTAATTCCAGAACACGGTGGAGTCCTCGACAGAGTCGATAGCTTTGTGTGGAGTGCTCCTTATTCATGGATTGTTTGTGCCTACATCATTCCTTTTCCTCAAGTCGATAGCGCGTTAGACACAATAAAACTACTTATGTAGAAAGCATAGACCTAGCGAAGTATTTTATTCACGCCACAGCGAGCGCCAAGCAAGCGATACCCACGTAATACGCGCTACGACTTTCTCTTGATTTCCGCGCCA